>OY978221.1:28705652-28890652 GCA_963854785.1 Vaccinium vitis-idaea | reverse complement strand
GGAATAATTCCATCATCGTTCATTGGTTGATTGTATCATTAACCATTTTTTTTTTTTGTACAAGGAACTTCTCATGAATCCACTGATTTCTGCCGCTTCTGTTATTGCTGCTGGATTAGCTGTAGGACTTGCTTCTATTGGACCTGGAATTGGGCAAGGGACTGCTGCGGGCCAAGCTGTCGAAGGGATCGCGAGGCAACCCGAAGCGGAGGGAAAAATACGAGGTACTTTATTGCTTAGTTTGGCTTTTATGGAAGCTTTAACAATTTATGGACTGGTTGTAGCATTAGCACTTTTATTTGCCAATCCTTTTGTTTAATCCTAGAAATCTGAAAAATATGTATTTTTCAGATTTTATTTCCCTAGATTTCTCTTTTGGTTTTTCAAATTCTAGAAAGATTTCACTCCTATAATTGAATTACTTATTAGTTTTCGTTGAGAAACTAACCCATGGGAAGGACTGATTTGAGGATGGGGAATTAGCATACTGATTCGCTTTTGTCCTTCGCTTACTTAGTCCAAGGGAAAAGGGAAGTGTTGCAACAAACAAGGTAGTTCACTATTTTGAAATCAAATCGATTTTTTACTCTTTTTTTTATTTCTAAATTTGAAATAGGAAAATTTATATAAAGAAAAAGGCGTGAAGCGAGAAAAAAAGAACTCTGTTCTATATTTTGAATCTATCTATAATCTATAAGAGGAGATCCTATGAAAAATGTAACCGATTCTTTCATTTCTTTGGACTATTGGCCATCCGCCGGGAGTTTCGGGTTTAATACCGATATTTTAGCAACAAATCCAATAAATCTAAGTGTAGTACTTGGTGGATTGATCTTTTTTGGAAAGGGAGTGTGTGCGAGTTGTTTATTTCAAGAATAGGCTGGACCCAACCGGCTGTACTTTTTTCCCTTCTAATTAGGAAAGAAGGGGTGCATGATCTCACGAATTACTTCTGAATAAATTAAGAAATTATATGCAAGAATGCTTGACCGTTCGGGTGATTAATAAATTAACTTAGAATTTCGTCCCAAGCGTAGGACTATCGACCGGTGCAGCACAATAAATCCGGAAGTACCGGGGTCGAACCACAGAGACGGTCTACGGTGTTCCACTCAAACTATGTCGGTTCTATGTTTGTAACTGGCTCTCAGGTAGCCACCCCTTGCTCAGATGGTTTAATTAATTAACTAAATTCAACTGATTTAATTACTAAACTCTGAATTTAAACAGGAGAGCACAGCCGTGGGCACTACGGTGCCCGCAACTAGTCTAATTCACATTCACTCGGGCCACAATGATTTAATTAATAGGTTTAAAAATATGAAAATAGTTCCTAACAAGTGCACACCACTTGTCACCAATTCCTGCGCAATTTAGAATGGGCGATGCCCGGGTTTTGTTTGCTAGAAAAGTTCCGTATTCAGAAACTGCGCATCAATTAAAGTGATTCGGCACCGAGGTGGAATATGAATCAGCCTAGCCACGGGACACCTTGTCCCGCGACTGCACTCAATACGACTACTCACACATATTAAAATAAATTGCAGAAATCAAAATAATCTTAGATCTAGACATGCTTGGAATTAAAATACGAGAAACAATAGAGAACAATACCGTAATTGCAAAGGAAGAAACTCAAATTTACTTATCAATCCGCAAAGTAACAAGGCACTGGAAATCTGGAAATTAAACTTGAATGCGTAACCACGAACGAAGAACTTCAAATCTGGAGCCGAAAACTTGCGAAACAAAAGTCTACGTAAAAGTTGTGGAACCCTAGAATGGGTTTAAACTTAGGTATATATACTTACTAAGTAATCCTAATGAAAAACGAACAAAATCGTTAAAGAATTAGTTCTACGACCAATAAAACGACGTAGTTTTGAATCTGCCCCCCGTAAGCTCTCGGTATCGATACCCCTAATAAGGGTATCGATACCGAACCCTTATCTCCTTCTTCCGCGTGCGACGTAGGTATCGATACCCTTTTCATGGGTATCGATACTAAACATTCTGGACGAATTGCGCACTCTACATAACCATCTAGTATCGATACGGCTCTCGGGGGTATCGATACCGACCCCTTAAGCCGTCGTTTTCAGCATTCCAAGCCCAACCTTCGACTCCCACGCCCAGCTCCGCTTCAAGCCATGCAAGAGTGCACCAAAGACGTCTTTCAACCTGGAAAATCATGCAAACACCAAAAACACTACCAAGCACGCATTAAACAGAAAATAGCATTAAACCGCACGTCTAACGCGCCAACTCCCCCTACTTAGGCGCTTATATATGGAATATCACGCGCCTATCAAAGAACTATAGCATTTCGTGATTCATTGGTAAATCGACTTTGATTCTCTATGGCCCATGTAAAAATAACCCAAATACCAGCCCAATCTCAAGATTGAACCCAAATGTTAACGGAAGTACATTTGAGCCCAAAATTTCTTATCCATATGAAAACCAACAATTTCAACATTTAAGAATGAGAAATTCACTAAATTCAACGGTACTAACCAATACTTGTAAACAACCCGACATCTATTGAGTCGACGAAAAATAAACAATTTGCTAAAATTTGATATTAAATCAAGTATAACCTCACGTCCATTGAGTCGGACCAAGAGAAAAGCAGAAAGACATGATTAACAGAGGTGCAAGGTAACAAGAGAGGGTTTAGGTCGTTTTCTTTTATTATTTTTCGTCTTGTCAATAAGTGTGCATTGTTGTCATCCAACTGTTTCTCCGTCTAAGAATGTACAATCCCTCGTTCAAATATACATCAAAATTACCAAGCTTTATGTCGTTGAGTTAGCTTCAAGTGGGAGTGAACATGAGAGAGCAATATTGGCAACGGTGTGATCAACCGTCAACGGTATGAGGATCAAATATATAACCTCCCATACGAAGATCTCTAGCTATCGAAGATAACCTGCCGGTTGGTTATCGAGAGAGAAGCGAGGGAGCGAGATGAGTTATGGTCCCAAATCCCAATCTGAACCCATAAGCACTAACCCCCTTTCGACAATATTTCTCATAAAGGATAGTACTCCCATGTACAATTAATTTTTCTTTTTACAAGATTACATGTAATTACTCAAGTTGAACGAAGACTATTGAATCATAGTCAAAGTAAAGAAAGAGCTTCCATCAGCATAAAGAATTCAGCTTTATGTACAATTTACTCCCTTGTGGCACAGAATCTGTAATTTCACATCACTTCTATATTTGATGGTCTGGCATTGTTTTCGACAAATTTGGTTTTCGATTTTGCTGCTCGTGACGATCTTGACGAAGAGGATGACTTAGGAGAGGAAGTTGGTTTGGCCTTCTTCCTCTTGTGTTTCTTTGGAATTTTGGGAAGGTCTGTTGGTGGTATGTCTTCCAACATCTGGTCAGATATCGGTTGCCTGTCCATGGATTCATAATCTGTAGGAAGAAAATCACAGTAAGATGATATGTAAATGAATAGTAAGTAATTACTAATTTGAAAAAGAAAGAATCAATTGAAGTCTGAAGGAAAGAGGAGAAGAATCACATAAAATCAAATTGCTGTAAGATGTCTTTGTATTCTGCCCTTTGCCTCTCTCATGAAGAATCACACTAGATTAGAATTCATTTTTTCCAAGCTAAATGACTTTCGAGGTCACATTGACCTATATCTTAATAATGGACAAGTTTTCCGTGGTTTTGGGCGATCCATCTGGTTAGATCAACTATCACTGGTGAAAGGCTAAAAGCCCCTGGGGTTGTTTGGCTGAACTCATTGGCTCCGCGCTCTATTCAGTTGGAACAGTTTTAAAGACCGTGTTATAGATTCGAAAAAACTCCCAAAAGACATCAATATATAGGACCGTCCAATCACAAAATGAGATGGGCTTTCCCTTTTTGGATTCCCCATTAGTAGAAGCATTGCCTCGTGACACAACAGCCAAACTTGGGGCTCCTACTGGCCTGTTGGAAGCAACAAATCTTCGAAACCCTTAATCTTACAAAAACTTGTTCCAAGTTTGACAATATGAAGACGAACCCATCATTTCTCTCTCAACATTTCAGCCCGTGATAAGGCGCTGTTTGGCTTGCTTCAACAGATTATTAACTGTTCTTTGTGGAAACTTGGAAAAATCAATTGGAGGAGGATGTCGTGACGTGTCGTGTAGGGTTGGGTCATGTTATGTTGAGTTCATATCCAGAAAACTTTTCACTCTAAAACGACCAGTTTGATTAAACATGTTATGTCTATTGTCACTTACACACCAATTGACAACTGTGTCAATCTAAATAAAACACAGTGCATACAATTAGTACGAAAAAAGAAAATTCTCTATTCTGCATTATTTGTTGAAGTTTATAAGTATACCTATGTGATGTATTTATACAGATAGAACATGCTGGTCAAGATCGATCTGTGCTAACGGGTTGGGATCAAATTAACGGGTTGACATGAATTATTAAACAATTTAGGCTGGTGATTATATAATTTCCGTACTTGTGCTGTAAAACAAAAGACTCTAATTCACTAACTTCATGTAACTATTTGTAGTTCTTTGTATCGTGCCATATTGCTAAAACTTTCCTGCCCCTAGGACACAAAATATGCTTCGAAAACTTCTTAAATATCAGAAAAACTTCCTAAGGATATGTAGTGGGCCGAATCTGACTCCTCTCGGGCCTACCAATGTGAGGCAACCAAGAATCCACAAGAGGCATGTTGGGCCGAACGTAAGTGGGTCGATGGCGACAGTTTGACCCGTTCCGTATGGCCCAACGCTTATTGTATAATCCTCCAGGTTCGATAGTTTCAATTCTGGCCAAAGGGACCCGACCCAAGAACCGACCTGGGTGATGATTGAAGATATTTTTTCACATCACGTGGTCTCGGCCACGTGACCATATCTAGAATGTCACATGCTGAAGCAGTTATTGATAACGTCATGCACTTGTGCCGAGCACACATGACTTGGAGGACAATTACAAACTGCCTATAAATACTCTAGGTTAAACTCGAAGAGATGTACGCCACTCCACATCTAAATTTTGTTTTGTACTCTCTTCCCCTGTTTAAGCTTACTTGCACCACCTCACACTAGCACATATGCTAGTCCTATATTAATCACCCAATCATTGTTTTTATTCATGACAGAGGAACAGCCCTACAGTGAGGCCCTTTGTACCCAATATTGTTGTTTGTGTATTTTGAAAAGATAATAATGAGATAAAATTGAGAAAGAGATGAAATATACAAACCTTGAGATGACCATGTGGATATTGCAGAAGTTGAATCCCTTGTTTCATTGATATTACCAATAGATGTTGCCGCAAAATTCGATGCCGTGTTGAATTCATTCATCTGCAATATTTTCCATCCAGCCAAACAGGGAAAAATTAAAAATACTACGATATATTACAATCTTAATTTTTGTAAATATAACATGCCGAAGATTATATTCAGAAAATAAAATGAGAACAATTTGGGAATGCATACCCAAGTAGGTGCACCACCAGAAGGGCCATCCCAGCCAATATGTGCCACGTGTTTAACATCTGTTGGGTATCCAATTTCAATCTCATGCTCCTTCGTCACAACTACGTAAGAGAGACAAAAATTTGGCATTGGCCCAACTGTCCCAAAACCCATGCATCATTTACAGCATAGAGGAAAATAAATCCAAATGGTAATAATCTAGAGACCTACATGTCAAATTAAAAATTCATTCAGAATGGGGTGGCGGTCATTACGGGGACGTCAAGTCCTAAAACTTTTAAAACTTTTAATTGTAGTGTCTATAAAGTTGATTTTAGTAAAAGTGGAACCCAAAATCTTTAAAAGTAACTCCCTCCGTAATTAATAGACAATTTTTTGAGAGCTCCGGAATAATAAAAGTAGACCGACAATATAGAATAAAGGGATTATTTTTCAAAATTTTAGCTCGTTTATCTCGGTTAAGTAGTTTTTTTATTCCCACGAGTAAAAGCAGAAGCTGCGACAAACATACTTAAACAAATTTCATAATCGGAAAATAAAGTAACAAAATCCTCATGGGAAGCTAGGTATTACAAACACATGTAAGTTTAAAATGAAAGAAGTACGTAAGGGAGAAGACCACTTGATTCTAACGAAAATTCTGTACGTATCTAGTACTCCTCGATCTATCACGTTTTGTTTGCTCATTTTTCCTTTTTGAGCCGTCCCAAATTGTTTGCTTAATTTCAAAAATTACAAGTAAAAACAAGGGATACTTCATATGTTACCCCTTCACTTTTGAACTGAAGTAAATACTTAGTTTAACACAAATAAGGGTAATTGTGGATTTCGTAACAATTTTAAGAGCGAAAACTTTGACTCCCTAAAAAATTGGAACCCTCGTAAAGATAAAAAAAAATTGGGATGGAGGGAGTATTATATATACAAAAAAAAAAAAAAAGCATGCCAGAGAGACAATGAAAGAGGCATTACCAAAGATTTGGGAGATGCACTTGAATCCCTTGTAGATCCCTTTTATTTTGGTTGCCATTGAAAAAAGCTAGTACAATCTGAACCAAACAGTCACCCTCTTCTAATGTATGACCAAGGAGGAAAGACCATAAAAATGTGATCCTTTTCCTATCAGCAAGCAAATTAAACATGCTTAGACAAGGGTTTTTCATCATTCTTTTAACATACAATTTCTATCAAAATGTAATCGACAAAAACAAGAAATGAATGGGTTATTGTGAGTATTAGAAAAGTAGATTAAGATATGCAAGAGTTTTCTTTCTACGAAAAAGATCTTATTATGATCAGTAAATTATTTTTGATAACAACGGTGATCGGTCCAGCTTACGCACACATCGAATAATTCTGGGGCCCAATTCTTTTGTCCACTTGCAGGGAGCTCAAATTAAATCGGAGCAAAGATTTGTATGGACTGGGTCCAAAAGAGTTGATGCTTGATTGCACCTTAGAGGTAATTTCGAACATGAAACTTTGGGAGGGAGCAAACCCCTAAATCTCAAGTCTTGACCACCAAGCCAACTTTAGTAAATTATTATGCCAATCTAAAGGGATTGGAGAGAATATGTACAATAGTTTGCCTGTGAAATGGGATTGGTATCAGACAATGGAATATAGATGGTATACAAGGATTGCTTCCCTTCTTCATCAAACTCAAATTCCATGAGAGACAAAAAAAGGTTAAAATTTCTGCAATTCTTTCATTAATTTGTATTAAAATTGAAAAAGAACGAAACCCTTCACCGAATTCCTAACAACCATATTTGTAGCCAAATCTTATAAAATACTTCTAAGAAGTAAAGATTAGCAATGGTTTCCCTTGACACAAATGATCATATTTTCGGGACAATTTTTTTTTTTTTTTTTTATATTTTTTTTTACGGTTTGACAAGGAAAATAGAGAGAACTTTAAAATGACTTAGAATCAAATCAAGCTTTAGACCATAATTTACTCAAATCTCATAAAATGAAAATTAAGCAATGGGGGAGATGTCGAACTACAATACTTCCAAGGCATTTGGGGTGACATATATTTCATAAACGAAAAAATAAGATCAAACAAGATTAGTCATGAAAAATCGAACCCCCCCAGGGGCTCTCCTGTCCCGGCCTTGAGGGACAGCAAGCCTTGCAACTCTCAATCCGAGCCATCAATTGGGAGATGGACGGCTCAGATTGGGAGTTGGCAGGGCCTATCACGGCAGAGGCCTCCAATTCGGAAAATTACCTTAGAAAGAAGTTGCGACAATTCAAGGAGAAGCAACTCGTCCTCGTCCTTGTCCTCCTCCTCCTGCAACTGATTTGTGCAATAAACCATTATCCATCTTTGTCTTGAAATACTATTGATGTATATTTGTATGTTTTCTTTATTTCAAACAAGAATATTCATGCAAAAAAGATTGGAGAGCTGGAAATGATGAAGGTGATGGAAACGGTAAATGATGTGGTTGATTGCCCAGAAAGAACGAGTGTGAGAGAGAGAGAAGGCGTGGAGAACCACGAAAACTTCCCGAAGGGCAAGGGGAAGGAAGTGGAAAAGACAGAGAATCGAGTCAAATGTAAGTTTAAACATCTTAATAGTTGTTATTAGTGGTGAGTTGGTGAAATGGAATTATTAATAATTATATATCTGGCTCAAGATTGTCCTTTGTTTGTTGGAGAAGTAAAGGGGTCTCACTGTAATACGGTGCCCTAACACACCTTACTCCATGACAAATTTATATAAGGTCCATATATACACGTAATCCTTGGTCCATATTAATTTTTGGTGGAGAAGGGTATTGCGACACCAAATGATTGTACGTGTCCCTGAACTACCCGATATTTTTTCCTCAGGCTAACTCACCTTGACTGATGGTGGATTTCATTTTTTATTTTTATTTTTGTCCAAACGGGAAATGTTCTGTTGAATAAAAAAAAAAACTAGATTTTTATATTGAAAAATGAGTTTTCAAAGAAAAAGAAATCTAGTACTTCAGTAAAGAAGTTATGTCTACTTGCGAAAATAATAGAGATAATTTAATAAATAATATTTTTAAAGCAGAGTCATGGGAAATAAATTTGACAATTAAGTAAGATTTAGTGTATCACTATGAGTAACGTAAAAATTCAGTATTTTTAGAAAGAGTAAAACATCCAATAACGTTAAGGGTAGTGATAATGTCAAAACTGTTATTGATTGTGCCAAAATCTTCAATGCATAAAGAGTTTGTACTTTACACATGAGTACAAGCATTTCATGCACTTGAGTTTTGGCATTACCACTACCCTAATGTTAAATATAAATGAATACAATTTCCTAACAGACTGAAAATTACACTATGGTCTTAATAGGATTTTTAGTCGGTAGATGAACTTAGTAATAAGAATATAATCTTGTTAATTATATCAGAAAGAAAAGAAAGAAAAATTACAATGTACTCACGTGTTTATTAAAATTGTGAAATCACCAACAAGTTTTAAAAATTACGCACTGACACCGAGAATACAAAATTACACATTGACCCTCAAGGTTATATGAAATACACTTTGACCCTGAAATACTTTTACCTGTAGATTTCTATTACATGTGTGGATAATTGACTCAAAGGAATTAATATACTCATCACTGCTAGTAAGAACATTGGTCGGTGGTTCTCACGGTTGGGAAATTCAGCGTTGTAGTGGAAGAAGACTAGATTTCGTTCCAGTAAACGAATTGGTTAAATATCGTTATGACAATGAACTCTTGAATCCACAAAAGAAGTGTTAAACACCTCGCGTATAAGGAAAATAGAGAGAACTCTAGAATTTTATTGATGATTGATTTGAATAATTGGATATGCCCATATGCTAACCCTATTTATAAGTAGAGAAATTCTAACTTTGGCAAGAATCAAACAAGGCAATTTCTTACTAATCAAGAAATTACGAAAGAAGGAAATAAAAATAAAAAAAGCCTAATCAAATTTGTTGCCATAAAGGTCATAAAATCATGCCAAAACCAGCACCAGTAAAAGGAAAAGGAAAAGAAAATCTCTACATAAAATCCTAACTTTTGTAGACCAAGAATCCTAATAAAATTGGAAATCAAAATCAAACCGAATACAGAAAATTAATAATTCCTATCTAAACGAAAATATTCATAATCAAAATCTTATTCTAACAATGAAAATAAAAATAAAAATCTCCATCTTGTCCTACATCAGGAATTCAAATAGATGTTAATAAGACAACTATAACTAATAATGATGAGATGAAAAGGTTATGGGTGGCCTAGCAAGAACCCTTGGTAAGGGAACCCGGCGATGTTTAGAGCATCCTAAACAGAGTTCTTGAGGAGAAGGGCAACCGGAAAGTCTCTAACTGAGAGAATGATGTTTAGAGCAACCTAAACAGAATCCCTAAAGAGAAGGGCGGCCGGAAGGACTTAGGGATGAACTTTAGGTTTCATACAGGGTGAACTAGTAAATGAAAGATGAAATGGACACTACAAGAAAAATTACCTATGGCGACGAAATGTGGTGAGGAAATTCAAATTTCCTCACCAAATGGGTCCCTATGGCGAGGAAATTGATTTCGTCGGCAAAGAATACTCTATGTCGACGAAATTATATTTCCTCGCCAAAAAGCAAAGAATTGGCGAGGAAATGAATATTTCCTCACTAAAGGGCACCCATTTGGCGACGAAATTAACTTTCCTCGCCAAAAAGTTAAGATTGGCGACGAAATTACCTTTCCTCGTCAAAGGGCACCCATTTGGAGACGAAATTATCTTTTCTCGCCAAAAAGCTAAGATTGGCGACGAAATGAATATTTCCTCACTAAAGGGCACCCATTTGGCGACGAAATTTATCTTTCCTCGCCAAAAAGCTAAGATTGGCGACAAAATTATTTTTCCTCGTTAAAAAGCTAAGATTTGGCGAGGAAATGAGTATTTCCTCACTAAAGAGCACCCATTTGACGACAAAAATTATCTTTCCTCGCCAAAAAACTAAGATTTGGTGAGGAAATAAATATTTTCTTGCCAAAAAATCGAAGATTTGATTCATTTCCATGGTTTTTACACGTATTGGGGTTTTCCACAAGCTAGAGGTGGGGCACACGCAAGTCAATTTTTGATAAATTTTCAAGTCATGTATGTCTCATTTGGTTGTAATAAGACGTAATAATCACTCGTTACACGTAAATGCATGGTAATGTAACTCTAAAATATCACATATTACTCTAGAAGCATGGAATAATTACTCATTGCATATGACTATCGCAGTTTTTTCATTTTTATTGTTGCTCTATTTCACCGTAGTTTGACACTTCAAAGATCAAAAAATGTTTCGCAAAACCGTACTTGTGTAAATTTATAATCGGTATTTAATATCGTAAAATAAATAAGTAGTTCAAATTAAACACTTATCCTATTTATGATACCATAAAAATATAATAAAAGAACTATTTCGTCGTATGCACACGCTAATTAGTGAGACTAAATGTATAGTACATATCACATTGATCATGTCATTTGCATATAAATCTATTATTATTATTACTCAAGTGGAATAATGATTTGGGAATATTGCGAAATCACACCCACATGAACTGAATTCTCTGTTGAGTAAGGTATGAATTTTCAAGTGATTCATCTCTTATAGCCTTGAATGCTTTTTCTTGCGTGTTATGGTTTTTGCTCTGTTGCCTGGCATTTTCTACAGTTACCATGTTGCATCGGAAATGTATTTTCGGCTATAAAATAACGTTGTTGGTTATTGTTTTGTCGGTTTGAACCCCTAAGTGTCAAAACTTAAATTTTTTTTTTTTGAAAAACAAATTGTAGGACATGTTTAGACAAGTTGTTATCATGTTTGAAGATTGTACAACAGGGTTGGAAATGTCCATTGTTCTTAGATCACACGGAAATTAATATCAGGCGCATCTTCTAGCCCTAGGAAGTGTCGTTCTTAGGTTGAGCATTTTGATTGTGACAACTAAAGCTGCCATGGGTTAGTGATATGTTCTACCATAATTTTTCTATCCAGAAACCGGAAGCATTGCTGGGATTTCATAAGGATATTCCGTCCAGGGTTTCAGGTGGTTCTTTGATTTGGTTTACACTTTTTTTGTGCATTATAGGCGTTACCAATAATAAGGTCTTGAGCTAGAGACAAGAGAGGAGCCTGAATTTTCAGGTAGTGGGTCAAAAATTAAGTCCACATGCAAGTTACTAGTTAAAAAAAAACCTACCCAAAATAAGAAGCTAACTAGAAGGTAGACATACCCTCATAAATGTAGTTTTGATTTATAATTGGTTCCAACAACTTAATTATATTTAAAAAAAGATGCTCAATAGTCTCGTTTGTAATGCTAGCAACTTCAAAAAAAGAAAAAAATGCATGGGATTTCAATGTACCCGGAGCAAGTTGAGACAATTTAGAGAATTTTTGTGGGGTCAAAATACAAAATTTAGCTTCAAACTATCAAATGGAAAATATCAAATTATAAAAAATAAAAACTTCAGTAAAAAGAAATAACATTAAAAGATTTAAGAAAGAAGTTTAAAGAAACACTACAAAGAGACTAAAATTAGACAAAAAGATTTTTAAAAAAAATAGTGAGGTGAAAACAACTACAAAAGGTTATATATATATATATATATTAAAAATTGTTGAACTTTGCATTGAAATGGAAGTTGGTGTGGTGGATGCGGCGCGTGTCGCTTGAGAGGAGGTCGCGGGTTCGATTCCCAGCTGAGGCGGAGAAGCTGAAATTGGATTCCTTATTTTTTTAGTCTCAGCAGTTTTGGCGAGGAAATTTTTCCTCGCCAAATGGTCAGAATAGGCAAGGAAATATTTCCTCGCCAATTGTTCTAAATAGGCGAGGAAAACAAAATTTCCTCGCCAATTGGCAGATTAGGCGAGGAAATTTATTTTTCCTCGCTAGAATATCTTTCTGCGACGACCTTTTGGCGAGGAAACCTGGCAAGAAAATTTTTCCTCGCCAATTGCTTTAGCGAGGAAATTTGGTGCTTTGGCGAGGAAACTCAATCCTCACTGTAGACATCTTTTCTTGTAGTGAGATGTCTATTGTTATTTTTGTATTCAACTGTTTATATGTAGTGTGGGTTAGAAGGGTAAGAATTATGTATTGAAAGTCATTCTCTCAAGGTGCTATTTTGGCCCTAACCTTTCATGCCAGTTGTGGGAATCGAGGGAGGCGAGCAGTCCCTCTAGATTCTGGAGAAGTAGGTTGAGGCGGAGCGAGAGGAACCTTGGAAGTTGGAACTCTTTTCCAAATTAGAGCTTCGTTATCTTTTTAAATGTACTTCCATTTCCGTTTTGTAAAGTCAGGCTTAATGACCAATATTTTGGGAAATGTAATGACTAGAATTATCTTTTGAAGTTGGTTAACTAGTCAAGGAACCAATCAAAACAGAAATACGCCTCTCCCTCTCCCTGTCTCTCTCTCTACCCCATCTCACACCACCTCTCTCTCTCTCTCTCTCTCTCTCTCTCTCTCTCTCTCCACCCGATCTTATCTAGGGTTTCTTTATCAGTGATCAAATCTCATATAGGGTTTCTTCATTAGTGATCAAATCTCATCCAATCCAAGTAGTCAACGCTAAACTCCGCCGGAACAGTCGTCATAGCACAAAGTGGGTTTGATCTCACATTGAAATTCTCTTAATTTGGCAGTTGTAGGGTTCACCTCGGAATCCGAATTTGAAGCTCATGGTTGTTTCTGGCTTTGGTTTTTTTGGATTCAAAGGTCATCTGGGATCCAGTTTAATTTAAGGCAAAAAATGGAGAGGGTTACATCAGTCAAGGACCACTTAAATAATCTTAAGCTTTGGAAACCGCATGAGAAGATTCTAACAGCTTTAGAAGACACATGTTTTCATCAACTTACCCACATTCATTTACGCACAATAATCGCCTTCTAAATGCTGTCGTAAGTTGCTACAATAGAGAAGATCGACTTTTTGAGTTTGGCGGACAACGGCTCTTGTTTGGCTTGAAGGATGTTCTATATATGACTGTATTGCTGGTAGATGGTAAGGCGGTCACTGGCTTTGATGGGGATTATGAGCAAGCATGTATCACTTACTTGAAAAAAACTGGTAAGTGGGGAAGAACTTGATGTGTAAAGTTGAATTGGCTTAAGGATAATTTCATCGACATCCTGGAAATAGCTCTGAACAATCATGAAGAGTTTATGTACTATGTTAGGGCTTATGTCTTGGACATTATTGGATGGATCATTGTTCCCGACAAAACCGGGACGTTTGCTTCGATTTGTTATCTGCCACTATTGAAAGACGTGACTGACTTTAACAAGTTAGCATGTGGGGCTGCCATGTTCGCACACCTCCATCGCTGTTTGGACAATTGGTTGGATCAGAAATCTGATTGTTTGGGTGGGCACGCGTACTCTTTGACCCTTTTCGCGATATAGCTTATCCCCTATCTTTTTTAAAAAATGAGTGGTAAGCTGGAATTTGTCGAGAGCGAGATGGAAAATTTTCTTCAAAGGCATCCCATGGACTTTCCATTATTGCGGGGTTGGTCATTGTTGCTTCACCCTTTCTTGAAAAATAATCATCAAGGCAAAGACATGGAGCAATATGTTGAGACCTTGACGAATCTTGGGCCTGATCAAATTATTTTAGAGCCATACAAGAGGTTGAGGGCCGATTTTCTTCCGCAACATTTGGCAGAGCAGCAGCGGATGGGATTGTCACGCACAATCCTCGTGTGCTTCAATAAGGCAGTGCATCACTTGCCTAATCACTGTCCAAAGCAGTTTGGGTTGGAGTCGGTGAAGGGGTACGAAGCACCTCGACAGATAAGAAATTACCATAGGGCTGGGCATGAGATTGATTGGAGGAATCATAAGCAGATGCCGAAATATATTAATGATTGGGATGTCAGGGGTCATCTTTTAATTGCTAATTGGCCCATTCCTGTGCATTCTGATCAGAATGAAAGTCGTAGCTCTGCCTTTGATGATCAGAATACTGTGGAGTTTTGAAGTAGGAGAGCTGAGTTTTCTTCACCCGATCACGGCCATATTTCCCATAGCTCTGCTCTTGATGATTGGAATTCAGATTCTGTGGAGTTTTCGGACAGGAATGCTCACAAACGTTCACTTGATCAGGGCCCTTTTTCCTATTTGAGCGGTGAATTCTGTGCAACAATGCCTTCGGTCATAGCTCTTTGTAGATGCCAGACTAGTAGTCCATCTCCTACAAATGTGGCAACTTCATTTATGAAACGGCAGCGGCTGTGTACTGAGTTCTCTTCTGTGTCTCGTAGGGATCTTTCAGCTTCTCTGGCTAGCCCTTTGTCCTCACCCATTGTTTAGTCAACGCCTTTGCAAGAGCCTATAGACACAAATTTAATGGATTGGAAGGTTTCTAGTCATAGACTGTTGATGAGGTCTAAGTTGAAGACTTGTATGAAGCGCAACAGCGTTCGTGCCAGTGCTGCCACTGTGGCAACTACATTGAAGAGTAAGCAGCAGCCGCTGTGCAAGGGATCTGGTATCCAATTTAATTGAAGGCAATAGATGGAGAAGGTTACATCAGTCAAAGACCACTTAAATAATCTTAAGCTCTGGAAACCGCATGAGAAGGTTCTAACAGCTTTAGAAAGCACATGTTTTCACCAACTTGCACAACTCTACTACCACCCACATTAATTTACACACAATAATCGCTTTCTAAATGTTGTCGTAAGTTGCTACAATAGAGAAGATCGACTTTTTGAGTTTGATGGACAACGGCTCTTGTTTGGCTTGAAGGATGTTCTATATATGACTAGTTTGTCAGTAGATAGTTAGGCGGTCACTGGCTTTGACGTGGATTATGAACAAACATGTATCACTTACTTGAAAAAAAATGGTAAGTGGGGAAGAACTAGATGTGTAAAGTTGAACTGGCTAAGGGATAATTTCATGGACATCCCGGAAATAGCGCTAAACAATCATGAAGAGTTTTTGTACTATGTTAGGGCTTATGTCTTGTACATTATCGGGGCGATCATCGTTCCTGACAAAATCGGGACGTTTGCTTCGATTTGTTATCTACCACTATTGAAAGACGTGACAGACTTTAACAAGTATGCATGGGGGGCTGCCGTGTTGGCGCACCTCGATCGCTATTTGGACAATTGGTTGGATCAGAAATATGATTGTTTGGCTTGGCACACGTACTCTTTGACCCTTTTCGCGATAAAGGATGTCCCCTCTCTTTTTTTAAAAATGAGTGGTAAGCTGGAATTTCTTGAGAGCGAGATGGAAAATTTTCTTCAAAGGCATCATATGCACTTTCCATTATTGCGGGATTGGTCATTGTTGCTTCACCATTTCTTGAAAAATAATCATCAGGGTAAAGATGTGGATCAATATGTTGAGACCTTGAGGAATCTCGAGCCTGATCAAATTATTTGGGAGCTATACAAGAGGTTGAGGGCCGATTTCCTTCCGCAGCATTTTGCAGAGCAGCAGCGAATGGGATTGTCACGCACAATCCTCGTGTGCTTTGATAAGGCAGTGCGTCACTTGCCCAGTCATTGTCCAAAGCAGTTTGGGTTGGAGTCGGCGGAGGGGTATGAAGCACCCCGTCAGATAAGAAATTACCATAGGGCTGGGCATGTGATTGATTGGAGGAAACATAAAAGTAGATGCCGAAATATATTAATGATTGGGATGTTAAGGGTTAGTTCTTAATTGCCGATTGGCCCATCCCTGTGCATTTTGATTAGAATGAAAGTCGTAGCACTGCCCTTAATGATCAGAATACTATGGGGTTTCTAAGCAGGAGGGCTGAGTTTTCTTCACCTGATCACAGCCATAGTTCCCGTAGCTCTGCCATTGATGATCGGAAAACAGATTCTATGGAGTTTTCGGACAGGAGTGCTCACGAACGTTCACCGGATCAGGACCCTTTTTCCAATCTGAGTGGTGAATTTCGTGAAACAATGCCTTTGGTCACAGCTCTTCGTAGACGCCAGACTAGTAGTCCATCTCCTGCAAATGTGGCAGCTTCGTTCATGAAACAGCGGCGGCTGTGTGCTGAGTTTTCTCCTGTGTCTCGTAGGGATCCCTCAGCTTCTCCGGCTAGCCCTTTATCCTCACCCATTGTTCAGTCAATGCCTTTGCAAGAGCCTATGGACACAAATTTAATGGATTGGCAGGTTTTTAGTCATCAACAGTTGAGGAGGTCTAAGTTCAAGACTTATACGAGGCGCAACTGCATTCATGCCAGTGCTGCCACTATGGCAGCTACATTGAAGAGTAAGCATCAGCCACTGCAGAAGGGATCTGGTATCCAATTTAATTTAAGGCAACAAATGGAGAAGGTTACATCAGTCAAAGACCACTTAAATAATCTTAAGCTTTGGAAACCGCATGAGAAGGTTCTAACAGCTTTAGAAGGCACATATTTTCACCAACTTGCACTACTCTACTGCTACCCACATTCATTTACGCACAATGATCACCTTCTAAATGCTGTCGTAAGTTGCTACAATAGAGAAGATCGACTTTTTGAGTTTGGTGGACAACGGCTCTTGTTTGGTTTGGAGGACGTTCTATATATGACTGGTTTGCCGGTAGACGGTAAGGTGGTCACTGGCTTTGATGGGGATTATGAGCAAACATGTATCACTTTCTTGAAAAAAAATGGTTGGTGGGGAAGAACTAGATGTGTAAAGTTGAATTGGCTTAGGGACAATTTCATGGACATTTCGGAAACAGTGTTGAACAATCATGAAGAGTTTATGTACTATGTTAGGGCTTATGTCCGGTTTATTATCGGGTCGTTCGTTGTTCTCGACAAAACTGGGACGTTTGCTTCGATTTGTTATCTGCCATTGTTGAAAGACATGACAGACTTGCCTTATTGGCACACCTCCATCGCTATTTGGACAATTGGTTGGATCAGAAATCTTATTGTTTTGCTAGACACACATACTCTTTGACGCTTTTTCGCGATAGAGCATGTCCCTCTTTTTTTTTTTTTTTAAATGAGTGGTATGCTGGAATTATTTGAGAGCAAGATGGAAAAAATTTCTTCAAAGGCGACCTATGGGATTTCCATTATTGCAGGGTTGGTCATTGTTGTTTCACCCTTTCTTGAAAAATAATCATTAGGGCAAAGTCGTGGAGCAAAACGTTGAGACCTTGAGTAATCTCGAGCTTGATCAAATTATTTGGGAGCCATACAAGAGGTTGATGGCCGATTTTTTTCCCCAGCATTTGGCAGAGCAGCAGCGGATGGGATTGTCACGCAAAATCCTCGTGAGTTTTGATAAGGCAGTGCGTCACCTGCCTAATCACTGTCCAAAGCAGTTTGGGTTGGAGTCGGCGGAGGGGTATGAAGCACCTCGTCAGATAAGAAATTACTATAGGGTTGGGCATGAAATGTATTGGGGGAATCATAAGCAAGTGCCGAAATATATTAATGATTGGGATGTTAGGGGTTAGCACTTAATTGCCGATTGGCCCATCCCTGCGCATTCTGATCAGAATGATAGCCGTAGCTCTACCCTTGATGATCAGAATATTGTGGAGTCTTCAAGCAGGAGGGCTAAGTTTTCTTCACCTGATCACGACCATATTTCCCATTGCTCTGCCCTTGATGATCGGAATACAGATTTTGTGGAGTTTTCGGACATGAGTGCTCATGAATGTTCACTTGATCAGGGCCCTTTTTCCTATCTAAGTGGTGAATAATCATCAGGGCAAAGCCATTGAGCAATATGTTGAGACCTTGAGCAATCTCGGGCCTGATCAAATTATTTGGGAGCTATACAAGAGGTT
Source organism: Vaccinium vitis-idaea (assembly GCA_963854785.1). Lineage (NCBI taxonomy): Eukaryota > Viridiplantae > Streptophyta > Magnoliopsida > Ericales > Ericaceae > Vaccinium > Vaccinium vitis-idaea. Next base: position 28,872,366 of record OY978221.1, on the reverse strand, counting down.
GAGGGCCGATTTCCTTCCGCAGTATTTTGCAGAGTAGCAGCGGATGGGATTGTCACACACAATCATCGTGTGCTTTGATAAGGCAGTGCGTCACTTGCCTTATCACTGTCCAAAGCGGTTTGGGTTGGAGTCGGCGGAGGGTTATGAAGCACCTCGTCAGATAAGAAAGCAGATGCCGAAATATATTAATGATTGGGATGTTAAGGGTAGGCTCTTAATTGTCGATTGGCCCATCCCTGTGCATTCTGATCAGAATGAAAGTCGTTGGTCTGCCCTTGATGATCAGAATACTGTGGAGTTTTAAAGCAGGAGGGCTGTGTTTTCTTCACCTGATCACGGCCATATTTCCTGTAGCTCTGCCCTTGATGATCGGAAAACAGATTCTGTGGAGTTTTCAGATAGAAATGCTCACGAACGTTCACATGATCAGGGCCCTTTTTCCTGTCTGAGTGGTGAATTCCGTGAAACAATGCCTTCGGTCACAGCTCTTCGTAGACACCAGACTTGTAGTCCATCTCCTGCAAATGTGGCAGCTTCATTCGTGAAACGGCGGTGGCTGTGTGCTGAGTTCTCTCCTGTGTCTCGTAGGGATCTCTCACCTTCTCCGGCTAGCCCTTTATCGTCACCCATTGTTCAGTCAATGCCATTGCAAGAGCCTATGAACACAAATTTAATGGATTGGCAGGTTTTTAGTCATAGACAGTTGAGGCGGTCTAAGTTGAAGACTTATACGAGGCGCAACTACATTCGTGCCAGCGCTGGTTCAGAAATCTAATTCTTTGGCTGGGCACACATACTCTTTGACCCTTTTTCGCGATAGATCATGTGCCCTCTTTTTTTTTTTTAAATGAGTGGTATGCTGGAATTATTTGAGAGCGAGATGGAAAAATTTTCTTCAAAGGCGACACATGGACTGTCAATTATTGCGGGGTTGGTCGTTGTTGCTTCACCCTTTCTTGAAAAACAATCATCAGGGCAAAGCTGTGAGGCAATACGTTGAGACCTTGAGTAATCTCGAGCTTGATCAAATTATTTGGGAGCCATACAAGAGGTTGAGGGTCGATTTCCTTCCCCAGCATTTGGCAGAACAGCAGCGGATGGGATTGTCATGCACAATCCTCCTATGTTTCGATAAGGCAGTGCATCACTTGCCTAATCACTATCCAAAGCAGTTTCAGTTGGAGTTGGCAGAGGGGTATGAAGCACCTCGTCAGATAAGAAATTACCATAGGGTTTGGCATGAGATGTATTGGAGGAATCATAAGCAGGTGCCAAAATATATTAATGATTGGGATGTAAGGGGTCAGCACTTAGTTGCCAATTGGCCCATCCCTGCGCATTCTGATCAAAATGATAGCCGTAGCTCTACCCTTGATGATCAGAATATTGTGGAGTCTTAAAATAGGAGTGCTGAATTTTCTTCACCTGATCACGGCCATATTTCCCATAGCTCTGCCCTTGATGATCAGAATATATATTCTATGGAGTTTTCGGACATGAGTGCTCATGAATGTTCACCTGATCAGGGCCCTTTTTCCTATTTAAGTGGTGAATAATCATCAGCGCAGAGCCATGGAGGAATATGTTGAGACCTTGAGGAATCTCAACCCTGATCAAATTATTTGGGAGCCATACAAGAGGTTGAGGGCCGATTTCCTTCCGCAGCATTTGGCAGAGCAGCAGCGGATAGGATTGTTACGCACAATCCTCGTGTGCTTCGATAAGGTTGGGCATCACTTGCCTAATCACTGTCCAAAGCAGTTTAAGTTGGAATCGATGGAGGGGTATGAAGCACCTCGTAAGATAAGAAATTACCATAGGGCTGGGCATGAGATTGATTGGAGGAATCATAAGCAGATGCCGAAATATATTAATGATTGGAATGTCAGGGGTCAGCACTTAATTGCCGATTGGCCCACCGCTGCGCATTCTGATCAGAATGATAATCGTAGCTCTGCCCTTGATGATCAGAATACTGTGGAGTTTTCAAGCAAGTGGGCTGAGTTTTCTTCACATGATTCAAGCCATATTTCCCGTAGCTCTGCCCTTAATGATCGGAATACAGATTCTCTGGAGTTTTCAGACAAGAGTGCTCACGAACGTTCACCTGATCAAGGCCCTTTTACCTATTGGAGTGGTGAATTTCGTGAAACAATGCCTTCGTTCACAGCTCTCCGTAGACGCCAGACTAGTAGTCCATCTCCTGCAAATGTGGCAGCTTCATTTATGAAACGGCGGCGTCTGTGTGTTGAGTTCTCTCCTGTGACTCATAAGGATCTGTCAGCTTCTCCAGCTAGCCCTTTGTCCTTGCCCAGTGTTGGGCCCGGAGTGCCCCCATGGATTTGGTTACACAATGCCACTCCCTGCGACCGCTCTAAAAACAGACTTGCGGGTGCGATGTCGAATGCCATAAAAGACTTAATTGAAACCCTTCCTAACACCAATTGGTTTTAGGAGAGTTGGTGGAAAAGCGGTCCGACAAGTGGTATCAAAGCCAGGAGGTCATGGGTTCGAGTCGCGGGAGCGTCATCGTGAGGGAGGGATTGTTGGGCCCGGAGTGCCCCCATGGAACCCATGGATTTGGTTACACAATGCCACTCCCTGCGACCGCTCTAAAAACAGACTTGCGGGTGCGATGTCGAATGCCATAAAAGACTTAATTGAAACCCTTCCTAACACCAATTGGTTTTAGGAGAGTTGGTGGAAAAGCGGTCCGACAAGTGTTCAGTCAACGCCTTTGCAAGAGCCTACGGGCACAAATTTAATGCATTGGCAGGTTTTTAGTCATAGACAGTTGAGGAGGTCTATGTTGAAGACTTCTACGAGGCGCAACTCCATTCGTGCCAGTGTTGCCACTGTGGTAGCTACATTGAAGAGTAAGCAGCAGCCACTGCGGAAGGGATCTGGTATCCAATTTAGTTTAAGGCAGCAGATGCAGAAGGTAACATCAGTCAAAAACCACTTAAATAATATTAACCTTTGGAAACCGCATGAGAAGGTTCTAACAGCTTTAGAAGGCACATATTTTCACAAACTTGCACTACTCTACTACTACCCACATTCATTTACGCACAATAATCGCCTTCTAAATGCTGTCGTAAGTTGCTACAATAGAGAAGATCGACTTTTTGAGTTTGGTGGACAACGGCTCTTGTTTGGTTTGGAGGATGTTCTATATATGACTGGTTTGCCGGTAGACAGTAAGGCTGTCACTGGCTTTGATGGGGATTATGAGCAAACATGTATCACTTACTTGAAAAAAAATGGTAGGTGGGGAAGAACCGAAGAATTGGATGTGTAAAGTTGAATTGGCTTAGGGATAATTTGATGGACATTTCGGAAACAATGCTGAACAATCATGAAGAGTTTATGTACTATGTTAGGTCTTATGTCTTGTATATTATCGGGTCGTTCGTTGTTCCCAACAAAACTAGGACGTTTACTTCGATTTGTTATCTGCCATTGTTGAAATACGTGACAGACTTTAATAAGTACGCATGGGGGGCTGCCTTATTAGAACACCTCCATCGCTGTTTGGACAATTGGTTGGATCAGAAATCTTATAGTTTGGCTGGGCACACATACACTTTGACCATTTTTCGCGATAAAGAAAGTCCCCTCTTCTTTTCCTTTAAATGAGTGGTATACTGGAATTTTTTGAGAGCGAGATGGAAAAATTTTCTTCGAAGGCGACCCATGGACTTTCCATTATTGCGAGATTGGTCATTGTTGTTTCACCCTTTCTTGAAAAATAATCATCAGGGCAAAGCCGAGGAGCAATACGTTGAGACCTTGAGTAATCTCGAGCCTCATCAAATTATTTTGGAACCATACAAGAGGTTGAGGGCCGATTTCCTTCCCCAGCATTTGGCAGAATAGCAGCGGATGGGATTGTCACGCACAATCCTCGTGTGCTTCAATAAGGCAGTGCATCACTTTCCTAATCACTGTCCAAAGCAGTTTGGGTTGGAGTCGGCGGAGGGGTATGAAGCACCTCGCCTAATAAGAAATTACCATAGGGTTGGGCATGAGATGTATTGGAGGAATCATAACCAGGTGCCGAAATATATTAATGATTTGGATATTAGGGGTCAACACTTAATTGCCGATTGGCCCATCCCTGCTCATTCTGATCAGAATGGTATCCGTAGCTCTGCCCTTGATGATCAGAAATTGTGGAGTCTTCAAGCAGGAGGGCTGAGTTTTCTTCACCTGATCACGGCCATATTTCTCATATCTCTGCCCCTTGATGATCGGAATATATATTCTATGGAGTTTTCGAACATGAGTGCTCATGAATGTTCACGTGATTAGGGCCCATTTTCCTATCTAAGTGGTGAATAATCATCAGGGCAAAGCCATGGAGCAATATGGTGAGAGCTTGAGGAATCTCGGGCCTGATCAAATTATTTGGGAGCCATACAAGAGGTTGAGGGCCGATTTCCTTCCCCGCATTTGGCAGAGCAGCAGCGGATGGGATTGTTACGCACAATCCTCCTGTGCTTCGATAAGGCTGTTTATCACTTGCCAAATCTCTTTCCAAAGCAGTTTGGGTTGGAGTCGGGGGAGGGGTATGAAGCACCTCGTAAGATAAGAAATTACCATAGGGCTGGGCATGAGATTGATTGGAGGAATCATAAGTAGATGCCGAAATATATTAATGATTGGGATGTCAGGGGTCAACACTTAATTGTCGATTGGCCCATCCCTGCGCATTCTGATCAGAATGATAGCCGTAGCTTTGCCCTTGATGATCAGAATACTGTGGAGTTTTCAAGTAGGTGGGCTGAGTGTTCTTCACCTGATCACAACAATATTTCCCGTAGCTCTGCCCTTAATGATCGGAATACAGATTCTGTGGAGTTTTTGGACAGGAGTGCTCACGAACGTTCACCTAATTAGGGCCCTTTTTCTTATCAGAGTGGTGAATTTCGTGAAACAATGCCTTCGTTCACAGCTCTCCGTAGACGCCAGACTAGTAGTCCATCTCCTGCAAATGTGGCAGCTTCATTTATGAAACGGCGGCGGCTGTGTGTTGAGTTCTCTCTTGTGTCTCGTAAGGATCTGTCAGCTTCTCCAGCTAGCCCTTTGATCTCGCCCATTGTTCAGTCAACGTCTTTGCAAGAGCCTACAGGCACAAATTTAATGGATTGGCAGGTTTCTAGTCATAGACGGTTGAGGAGGTCTAAGTTGAAGGCTTATACGAGGCGCAATTGCATTCGTGCTAGTGCTGCCACTGTGGCAGCTACATTGAATAGTAAGCAGCAGTCGCTGTGGAAGGGATCTGGTATCCAATTCAATTGAAGGCAACAGATGGAGAAGGTTGCATCAGTCAAAGACCACTTAAATATTTTTAAGCTTTGGAAACCGTATGAGAAGGTTCTAACAGCTTTAGAAGGCACATGTTTTCTCCAACTTGCACTACTCTAATACCACCCACATTCATTTACGCACAATAATCGCCTTCTAAATGCTGTCGTAAGTTGCTACAATAGAGAAGATTGACTTTTTGAGCTTGGTGGGCAACAACTCTTGTTTGTCTTGGAGGATGTTCTATATATGACTGGTTTACCGGTAGACAGTAAGGCGGTCACTGACTTTGATGGGGATTATGAGCAAACATGTATCACTTACTTGAAAAAAAAAATGGTAGGTGGGGAAGAACTGGATGTGTAAAGTTGAATTGGCTTAGGGATAATTTCGTGGACATTTCGGAAATAGTGCTGAACAATCATGAAGGGTTATGTACTATGTTAAGGCTTATGTCCTGTATATTATCGAGTCGTTCGTTGTTCCCTACAAAACTGGGATGTTTGCTTCGATTTGTTATCTGCCACTGTTGAAAGACGTGACAGACTTCAATAAGTATGCATGGGGGGCTGCCTTATTGGCACACCTCCATCGCTGTTTGGACAATTAGTTGGATCAGAAATCTTATTGTTTGGCTCGGCACACATACTCTTTGACCCTTTTTCGCGATAGAGCATGTCCCCTCTTCTTTTTTTTTTAAATGAGTCGTATGCTGGAACTTTTTGAGAGCGAGATGGAAAAATTTTCTTCGAAGGCGACCCACGGACTTTCCATTATTGCGGGGTTGGTCATTCTTGTTTCACCCTTTCTTGAAAAATAATCATCAGGGCAAAGCCGAGGAGCAATACGTTGAGACCTTGAGTAATCTCGAGCCTCATCAAATTATTTTGGAGCCATACAAGAGGTTGAGGGCCGATTTACTTCCCCAGCATTTGGCAGAGCAGCAGCGGATGGGATTGTCACGCACAATCCTCGTGTGCTTCAATAAGGCAGTGCATCACTTTCCTAATCACTGTCCAAAGCAGTTTGGGTTGGAGTCGGCGGAGGGGTATGAAGCACCTCGTCTGAGAAGAAATTACCATAGGGTTGGGCATGAGATGTATTGGAGGAATCATAACCAGGTGCCGAAATATATTAATGATTGGGATGTCAGGGGTCAGCTCTTAATTGCCGATTGGCCCATCCCTGCTCATTCTGATAAGAATGAAAGCCGTAGCTCTGCCCTTGATGATCAGAATACTGTGCAGTTTTCAAGCAGGAGGGCTGAGTTTTCTTCACTAGATCACGGCCATATTTCCCTTTCTGCCCTTGATGATCGGAATACAGATTCTGTGGAGTTTTCGGACAAAAGTGCTCACGAACGTTAACCTGATCATGGCCCTTTTTCCTATCTGAGTGGTGAATTTCGTGAAACAATGCCTTCGGTCACAGCCATTCGCAGACGCCAGACTAGTAGTCCATCTCCTACAAATGTGGCAGCTTCATTTTTTAAACGACGGCAGCTGTGTGCTGATTTCTCTCATGTATCTCGTAGGGATCTCTCAGCTTCTCTGGCTAGCCCTTTGTCTTCACCCATTGTTCTGTCAAAGCCTTTGCGAGAGTCTATATACACAAATTTAAGGGATTGGCAGGTTTCTAGTCATAGACGGTTGAGGAGGTCTAAGTTAAAGACTTATACGAGGCGCAACTGCATTCATGCCAGTGCTGCCACTGTGGCAGCAACTTTGAAGAGTAAGCAGTAGCAGTTGCGGAAGGGATGTAAGTACTTTTTGGTTAGTCAACTTACGAATTTACATATTGCTAGGCCTAACTAATGCATTGTATCTTACACGACCAGCCCAATTAAGTTGTCACTAGATAATGCCATACCAATCTCTAGGCAGTGTCTCAAACCGCTTCCCAATCTCTAGGCAGTGTCTCAAACCGCTTCCATAACCAAACTAGCTAAGGATCGGCTAATTTAACGAAATCTATTTTAATTATGTTAATTATTTTAACAAATGATTTAACTAACGCATCAAAAAAATTAGGACGTTACAGTAAGGTTTCGGATCTCAGAGATTTGGAGCTCAAAGATCTCCAATTTGGAGCTTGCCGTTGAAGATCAAATCAGAGCTAGGAAGCCATTTCTTAAAAAAAATTTAGGCAATTGATATTGGCACTCCCTTTTTTGTCTCTATTAGGTGAAGTTACCAAAGTACCCTTGTATATTTATTTATAATAAAGGGCAAAATTGGGTTTATTTGAATTTTGGGATGGAAACATAACTCCAAAAAAAACACATGATGAAACTCTAATTTGAAGGTGGTTGGAGGATGATTGTTTAAGTGATGCTAATTTTTTTTCCCAATTTCTAAGAACATTGTAATTCTTCTTTATTCCATAGGTAAGTTGTAAACAGAATAAGAGTGTTGGATCCACGTCCGGTGAACATGTTGCTTGAGTGCAACACAAACAAAAAGGGACCCGACTTGGGGTACAGAAAATGTACCGAGCTGCTTGGGGGACCCACTTTTGGGTCCCACACGAGCGATCCGAACCGTTTTTTTTTTATTCAAACGATGAGACTTTGGTTTAAGCACTTCTAACTGTCCGATTGAGCTGAAATTTTATGAGGCCCCTCGGAAAAATGTTTTAAGAATAATGAACAGTTCGGATCGCTCGCGTGGGACCCAAAAGTGGGTCCCCCAAGCAGATCGGTACATTTTCTGTTCCAAACTTTCTGTACCCGTAGGTTTACCCAACAAAAAGTACTCTGCTTTACCTTAAATAGAAATCAGTTGGTCACTTTCAGACATCTTTCTAGTTATGCAAACAATGAATTTACTGAGGTTAGTCCTCTTGGCAATGCTATGAGGCTATACAACTTTGGACCATCATACTTTTATTTTTTGTGGGTTCGGCAGTTTGGGTGTTTGGACTAGTTTACATATACCCCGATTAAGGCACACAACTGATTATGGTTTGATTCATGGCGTTAGGTCTCAAGAAAGTAATTTCTTGTGAATTTTATAGTCCGAACGTGGATGGCCTACCTTTGACCATATCGGGGACGGCCTGACATCTGACATTCTATACTTATGATTAGTGAATATTTCAAACTATTTAGATCAACAGAAAGGCAGTTTTAAGAAAAAGGTCATTTTATGATGGTTGAACAACCAAATTGATTTTAGCTAACACCCGTAAAGGTATAAATCGTGCAGTCTAAATCCGATTCAATGGTCCCAAAAATTGCTCTATTGTTTTTGTTAAGATTGTGAGGTCATTAAACCCGTAAAAGGAATAAAGAGCCCCATCTTGAAATTCTCGATTAAAACTCAGAGACGGCCCAGCGTGTCCACCACACATGCTATTCACTTTTTTATTATTCTGCCTTCTCCCTCTTATCCATTTAATTGTTGTTTTTGCTCTCTACGTAGCGATAAAATTGCAGATAATAAGAAAGAACACCAAAGGCGAAAGCTTGAAGAAACCAAACTTAGAGAACCTTTTTACTGAATGATTAACAGAAGGACAAATGACAATTTTAGTTTCATCATGAATCGAGAACGAACAATAGTAGATCAATTCACGTTGCGAGACGGGCACTTTGACGGGTACATTTCATCCGTAATTGAGACGGAAGATATCATTCTGCACAAAAAAGCTTCCTTGCATTGTGGGAATCAAGTGAAACATCTGCACCAAAAACAGGTTTCCAATGTCATTGTACAATATGGTTGTTCCAAATTTTCATGGAGTGTATTGGGACAGAGGGACAAAGACTTTTGAAGACACAAAGCACTTGGGCTTGAGCCGTGCATGGAATGATATATAAAGAGAGAGAGAGAGAGAGAGAGAGAGAGAGAGAGAGAATGACCTAACCTGGCTGAATCTGAGTGAGTGCTCCTCTCCGGTGAGTCGGAGGCTGCCACTAACGAAAACCATTATGCCGCCTGTGGAGACAGACGGCTGCGAATCAATGGTGCTAATCTCATGCAGGCACTGGCCAAAAGGCAATTGGTTAAGCTTGAAAGCTATGTCTTCAACGCCATGGACCATTTGGCCTTCAAATGTGAGGATGGAGGAGGGTTGGTACAGAGAGGAGAGCGAAGGACGATCGTTGTCGAAGAGGTTGTAGTAATGATCCACAAATGCCCTCCCCACCATCTCCACTTGTTCTTCCATTCTCTCTCTCTCTCTCTCTCTCTCCCTCTCTGAAGATAAGAGAATATAAGGGAGAGATGGAGCTAATACCAAGGTCATAACAGGGGGAGTAAAGCCCAACAAAAAGGAGAAGATGTAATCAGATTGTCTCCTATGTAGGATGAAAGTACAATTTAATCCTCCAAGGGTTTAGCATAGTCGGCAAAATCTGGAACTTAAGAGTTTGCTTCTTCCTACGGCCTCAAGTTCGAAACCTCTAAGGTGTTATCAACTCCTTTGGAACTAGTCCATTCGGAGTTTTGCTCCAGCTTTATTTGGGATTCACTAAATTGGGCAGTGGGATTAGAACCCGGAATTAGTCAAAGTGAACGTAAACTGGCTTGAACACCTGAGTTATTAAAAAAACAAATTGTAATGAGGGCAAGAAGGCAATGCATTCAACAGAGGGCATTAGTGGAAATTGGTTCTATATATTATTTGCAGGGCATATATTCCGCTGCATTGGTACGCAAAGATATAGAAAAGGAGATTGTGTTATTGGGATGATAATGTCTGCTTTCAGCCGTCCAAACTTTTTTGCCTTTTTCAGAGGAAGGGATGTATGAGTGTGTGAGAGAGATTCCTGTTTTTTCTGCTAAGCAGAAAAACAAGAGAGAGCCGGTACTCGTTGTTGCAGGTCCGACTCTCGCCAGAAGCTGGCAAGGTTACGGACAAGAGGAGTCTAAGCGAGCCCCTCTTGTCCACCTACATGAGTCCTACAAAAGACATCGTGCATATATGGTTTAAAATAAAGGTCGTTACGTAAAAAAAAATTTAGACCTTTTGATATCGTTATTTACTTACATATCGGCTAATATGGAGGAAGACCCTGCAAACTGCTATGTGAGTGTGAATTCCCTAGTTCGCCCTATATTATTTTTTATTTTGACCAAGGTAGACAAATCAGATGAAGATTCATGTAATATATTGAAGCCAGAACAAGGCAATCGTCTGGAAAGATAATGAGATTGGATCCCAATTTGAGCATAATTTCACATGAAGTTCCCCAAGGGCCCCTTATAGAGCTTTCCAACCTTTTTTCGGTAACTAAAGGAAGAATGATCCAGACGAAAACAACAAACAAGCAATTAATATATTCATTTTTTATTGACTGAAAAACCCACAAGAGGAATCTCTTTCCACAATCCATTCAGAGCTTGGTTGGCAGCTTAATTATGGATTGCATTTTGATTGTGATAAATTATAGGTTTTTGAATTATGATCAGAATAAATCATTAATTTGTAGAGTATTTGAGAGATATGTGCAAAATAAATTATGCAAATGAGTACGTTTGAGAGTATAATGATAAACATATATTATGAATTAATATTTTACCATGTTGCCCTTATTATTTATTATGGTCTCAAACTAATACGTTTATGAATAACCCTTTCATATTAATAATTTTTTTTAAATATTGTTAATTAAATATAATTTTGCAATTCCATTCCACAAAATTGGGTTCATATTTGAAAGTCTTCATTTTTTTTCCTGAAGTTGTAAATATTACCAAAAAATTTACAAACAATATCAATTTGTAATGGACATCGAAAATATAATCATGACGGAAATAAAAATCTTACATAATTCCAAAACAAAACGAATATAATTTTGACAAGTTATAAAAAACAACCTGTTATCAAACAACCAAAACAATATATAATAAAGGCAGTGATAATATAATTTTTTTATCAATAGGAAAACCCATAATACAAAATGAGAATGCAAAAGTAGCTCAAGGACTAATTATCAAATTGTGGCTCTATTGTGTGGTTTTGATTATGCATTTGAAAAATGCACTATAAAAATAGGCTCCCAAACAGGTGCAAAATAGAAAACGTAAAATGCGAAATACAGACCGCCAAATGGCACCTCAACATCCCATTGCAATAGTAGATGTATGAAGGGGTGCACACCGGCCCGGTACGTAGCCCGCCCAGCCCAGCCCATTTTTTTAAGGGTTTAGGAAAAATATTTAGGCCTACAAGGCCGAGCTGGGTTGAGATTTTAAGCCTGTTTACTAATTGGGCTGGGTTTGGGAAACTTCTCTAAGGCCCAACACGGCCCGGCCCAATTTAATAATATATTTATTTTAATACTATATGTATATATGTCTATCTTATCATTGGAACCTAGCTGCTTAAAGTTTGTTTATCTTGATGAAAGTAACATTGATGAAGATGAATTCTAGGTACTACCTATGTAGAGGATAACTTTGACGTAATTGCAATTTCTATAAAAAAAAACTTTGAAGTTTTTTTCCCCCCTTAAGTTACTGTCTCATAGTAATGACTCATAGTTTTTCTTCCTTTTATTTTTATCGTGGTCTACAAGATTTGCTGTGAAGAAGTGCGATTTTAAAGGAGGGATAATAAAGAGACGTTTTTACATGTTAGAGTTTCATGTTTTAGAGCACTTTAATTGCACTTTAATTTATGGGTTTGTTTTTAATATTTTTTGGAGAACTTAGAATTTTAAGTATATTATTACAGTTCTGAATTGTAATTGTAATTGTGATCGTTATGGTTGTCTAAGTTATGTTTGTGATACCGTACTTTAGAAAAATAAATGGGCTTGGTAGACAAGCTTAGGAAATTAACATTTTAATTGGGCTGGGATTGAGCATAAAAAATGAAGCCCGATTATTAATGGGTCTGGCTTAGGAATGAACAATCGTTATTATCTAGTATAATTTGTAAGAAAAATCAGTGCTCAAAACAATAAACACATAATTAAATTCTGGAAATTAACAATAAGAACAAGAAATAGTAGAAACCGAAAAAATAGCAAACCGAAAAATAAGCCAGGGCCTGTGTTTCACACGGTTTCCTTAAAGCAAATTCGCCGCCTCACCACGGGTATTTGAGGGGTTGACTGACGTTTGCCTCCCAGGATACAGTGGCTTCAAATGATCAAACGGTAACACCTACCAGATCGTCCTGTCGAACGAACTAGTGTCTGTACTCTCTCCCGAAAACTGAATAAAGGACAATGGAATAAGAAGACTGATTTTTGGTGTATAGAAACAAAAGGCAAGGACCCTCTTATATAGTAGTAGTGAGGATCCTCTTCATCCAATAGGGTAATTAACCATGCAATTAACCTTGCAATTGAATTTGCAAAAAACCGATATGCAATTAGTGCACGTCATAAAGCTAGCAATTGAATTGCAAAACTGATTGCAATATTCATATTACAATGGATATCATATTCAATCACCATAGTATAAACGTGGGATTTGAATTTTTAATCTGCAATAGATAAACCGTGGGTAGTCAATATCTGGGTATTAACTCAGCATTCAAGGCAAGCTAATTAATTAATAATCAGTGCAATCTAAATAGGTCGGGTCAAACTCAGAACTTGCAAGATTTTGGGTTGTAAAAAGATAAGGGAGCTTGGGTCCAAATCCTTATAATCGTCCAGCCAGCCAGCCAGCCAAGCCCAGGCCCAAACCAAGGACCACAGACCTCGAACTTACAATCCCGGTCACAGTCTGGTTCAAGTAGGCGGCGGCGGCGGTGCGCATGTGGTAATTGGATCAAAGCCAATACCCACATAGTGTATGCGCTCCGCCGCTCCCCCCTTCGAAAACTTTGGGTACTCCAAAGAGTCCAACCCTTAAGCTGATTAAACCCACTTTTAGAGACATTTCTCATTCATCTCTAATTGGAATTTGTTCGTTCCTCTGCCAGATTAAACTTCTAACATAGGAGTGTCTATTGCTACTAAAGGCCCACCTCACGCGGTATGGGTCCCACTTTAATGTAAGGGTCAAAACCCATAAATAATTAATAAAAAATTCTAATTTTCTAACATAAGCCCCACCCTTGTTTGTGCACCCCAGTATGAGTAGTTATTGTAAGCTCGATAGTCTCCCTGGATCTCCACTATACCCATGAACCTTGGGATAACGTGGGCCCCGACCTGGAAGGCTCTTCCGAACGTAGCGTTCGTGAAAGGAAGAAAAGTAAGGATGGAACGAGTCCACTCTTGCTTCTTGTCGCACGCCCCCAAGAGTGAGCGGCATTTAGCCACTCTTTTACGTTAAGCGGTATGCTTAGGGAGTTCTCGACTTCTGTTTCCCTCCTGTGGGACAGGTATACTGGTTATGCTCTGGACTACAGGAGGGGCGGTCTCTGGGATGACCCGGTGGAAGACAAAATTCTACGGGAAGGACCTGATCCGCCACCCAAATCCTTCCATGCATCGCAGACGAGTGGAGCTGCTAGATATAGCTTACGGGACACTTTCAGAGATCAGATTAGGCACTTCAATGCTAGAGGAAACTTCTTCAAGATGCATTTGACCGACCGCAAGGACTTTCTTGAATGGTATGCGTCAGTGTCCACAGAACCGCTCCTTCCTCCACACATGAGGATAGGGTCGGTCGAACTATGCTACGCAATCAGAGGAGGTCAGGCTTAACGGTACGCTACGCTACTAAGATTTTTTTTCAATTGCGAAATGATTTTAGTAACCAATATGTAATAGATGCCACTCGACCCCTAGGAGACTACAAGGATAACAAGAGATCAACCAACGTAGCAGGGAAAAAAAAACAAGATTTTGGACTCCAAGATAATTAGTAGTCGGTTTTCAAGATTCTTCATCAAATTTGAGTACTTAGCTAGATCAAGTTGTTGTTCAAGATTCGTCAATCAAATTTGAGTATTTGGCTTAGATCAGAAGCAAGCATATACTTGATCAATTATATAACGATCCGAGCTCTAATAGCTTGCTTTCTCTAAAGAACATAGCTTATCGAACCGAATAATTGGTTGTTCGAAAGTCCCTTTTTTTCCTCCTGGATCCATTGGGTCAAATTTCCTTGGAATCTTTGAGGCATCAGGCACGAGTACTTCAAATAACATTTCGTGCCCGTACTTGGTGTTTATTAGCTATCGTGCATATCTCAGATACACCAGACCCATACCCCGCTTGGGATCCGGATTTCATCTATGCTGATATGTTGTATGATTTGAATTGGTTTGTCCATTTTGGGATTCTCTATTACTAGATTTGGCCAGTCTCTATGCCGACACCTTGTGTTGGTATGTTTAATTTGTCAGAAAGTGTCTGAAGCCGGTCGCCTCTTATGTGTTATCCCGTGCTCATTTCCAGATGTTTAGTGGTTTTGGTTCATTTCTGTCTTTGTAATGAAATCTTGTAAGTGCCGGATGATTTTCTCTTGAATGAGATGTTGATCTGTTCTTCAAAAAAAAAAAAAAAGAGCCATACCCACTCGGAATAACACTTTCTTCCATATGAGTTAGCTTGCTTAATGAGGCTTCTTGTCATGCTTAAAATGCTATCAAGATTTATTGTAGGAGAATGTTACAGTACGCCCCCTTAAAAATGAACGTAAAATACACCCCATTACGTATGATATTGGTACTTATTACGTATGGTTTAACCTGGCAAAGCTATAATTTCATAATCATTTTGGCAGAATTGAAGTTCATATATTCTTAACTTTTAATATGATCAAAAAATGGCAAAGTCATCTTCGGTACCAAATCGTGGCATCAACTTTGGCTTTGTTAAATCTTTCTCATTATTCATCAAAGCCAACTGATTTGCATCGAAAAATGAGATTAGAGTAATCTAATGATGATCTAGCTAGCTTTGAAATTATGTCAAATTCACACCAAATTGGAGTTGCGTTGTCATTTTTTAACTTTTCGATACTCGCAAGTCAATAAATGGATTTGACAGTCTCTTTTTTTTTTTTTTTTTTTTCTCTTACCAAAGTTGAACCCGCTCTTGAAAGTCATCTTCTTTTTTTTTTTCTTTTTTTTTTTATCAATCATTAGAACCAAATCTACGAGAAGGAGAAGGGGCATCACATCCAAAGTGCCCCTTATGGTTTCATTTGCTTGGGACAGTGGCGGGATGGGCCTGGGCCTTAGATTGAGCACTCATTTTGTTTGTCTGTCCAATTTGGGGGCCAGTCCAGATCTCTGTGACTCAGGTTGGTTGTAGTTGGATAGTTCTAGTATTGGGCTTCAACACGGGTTGGTCTATTGGGCTACATCAACTTTCCCGGTTGAATTTTGATGATCAGATATTTTTTTATGGAAAACTGATAGGATCAAGCTCTTCCCAATCATTTTTTTTTAATGATTTCTCAATAAGGAGGCACCCGAGCATTCCCCATTCTCGGTCCTGATTAAAAAATGCAAAGCATTGATGGCTAGCACAGGTTGCTCGTTGAAGCACATCTACCGTGAGGGCAACAAAGTGGCGGACAAACTTGCCAATATGGGAGTTGATCAAGAGCACGAATAGGTATCACACATCTCGCCACTTGAGGATATCATCCCCTCCTCGAGACAGACATGAGGGGTGTGGCGTTTGAAAGATTTTAATGTTGTTTTTAGTGACCATTTGACGGGTTGGGTTTTATTTCAGTTGAATTGCTTCCACACAAGCCCAAATTCGATGAAGAATATCTTGGGCTGGGGCCCAAAAACTGTCTTTCTTGTTTCCAAAGGAATACTCTCCCGTTATAAAATTGGATTGGACAATAGTTTTTCTATTTTTGGGATTCATGATCCAACACACGAAAAATCATGTTGAGAGGATAACATTTCATATAATTTTGGAACACATCCACTTTCAGATAAATGGATTCCGGTAATTCAATCTCTTTTTCCTCGAGATATTAAAATACATTTCAAATTTATATAAAACAGTGTCTGATCATTGTGATTTTTGGGTAGGTCGATGTTCTCGATGACCTCTCAAACACTATAAATGATTTAAATTATCAAAATGAATCCGATAAAAAAACTAAAAAATGAGAAGATTAATTGGACTTCTCGTCCATTTTCATGAACCGGGAAGGGCACATTTAACGGCTGTGTTTGGTTAGATAGTTTAGTTTAGTTTTGATGATGTCATCAGGTGTAATGAGTGGAGAGAGATAGAGAGAGAAATGATGGAAATGATGATGTCATCAAAACTAAAACTAAAACTAAACTAGAAAACGAGCAGGGTAACTTTCGAAATTTTTCTGGGCATTTCCACACAAGAAAGCAATTCCATATAGTATTTCGGCTTTTTCATTGTTGCCAGTATTTTATTTATTGGTTTGTAATTGATAAGAAATTCCTCCGGATCGAGTAGATTCACTAATAACAAAACCCCCAATGTGTCATTTAGGCTGCCAAAGCTAGAATTTCATAATTTGTGGTAGAATGATGTCAAAAAATGCATACATATTTGGTGTCATATTTGACATTGACATTTTTGTGGTAGAATGATGTCAAAAAATGGCATACATATTTGGTGTCATATTTGACATTGACATTTTTGTGGTAGAATGATGTCAAAAAATGGCATACATATTTGGTGTCATATTTGAATCTTTGTTGAATCATTCACATCATCCAAGTCAACTAATTTGCATAAAAAAAATGAGTTTAGTTTAATGAAATCACATGGCTTTCAAATTATATAGGAGTATGTCAAACTCACACCAAAGTGGTGCAGTTGCATTGTCATTTTTTAACTTTTGAAATACTCAACGAGTTGAGAAGTGGATTTGACAAATTCCTTTGTTACCAACGGTCTGACACTCTCTTAAAAGTTATCTTGACAGGGTGAGCTCGAGTACCTAGCTACAACCACCTGCGGATTCTTATTTCACTACGAAAACAAGAATATACCTTCTAACAAAGAAATGTCGAGACACGCAAACTGACCTGAATATCCGGTTATAAAAATAAAAAAAATAAAAAACAAAAAAATGTCGAGTGTAACAATTGCAAAAATCTTACATCCCATATTCTGTATTGCTATTTGTTTTGATTCTAAGCTTAAGGTTTGAGGGTTTTTTAAAGGACTGTAAATCCCCAAATACAAGATGCAAGGAAAGATTCTAGGGAGAGAGGGGGCGCAATTGATACATGGCCTCACGAGAGTCTCTCAATGCTTAGGCATTGAATCAATATTAGATTGGATGGATAATTGGTTTTTTTAAGTACAAAAAGAAATTCTTTTCGGCAAACCACCGGTCAAGAAAGAACCTAATCAACTTCCGCCCAACTCATTCACGTAGATAATTGGGAATGTCAAATTCGATCAAATGAGAAATAGAGGTATGGACTAGATAATGGTCTATCTTTTTATGCTTTTTCCTTATCTTATGAAGGTCGACAAAAACAAGAATAGTCGTAAATTAGTCCATTCTATATCTACATGTTAGTAACATTCCTTTGAGATATCACTTTCTAATATGATTGTTGTGTTTCATCTTTTCTGATTCGAAATTACATAGGAATTTACTATAACTGGTGGTTCATCAAGAGTGTTCGATCAAAATACTTTTTTAACATTAACTCCCTTATTCTTACTAGTGAGAAACAATATAAAAATTCTTTGATATTCATCGAAATAGGGGACATAATTCATATGAATATAGCAAGTCTCATTTGGGCTGCTTTAATGGTAGTCTTTACATTTTCTCTTTCACTCATAGTACGGGGAAGAAATGGACTCTAGAGGTACAGCTGATTAATTATGTTGATGACGAAAACTCTATCGATTGTTGTCTAGATCGTTTCTGCGGAGCATTTTTTCATTGTTACGAGTATAACTAACGGTGAAAATATGAATTCGGATAAGTGACAAAAGGAGGTAAATCTTTGCTCATGGTCTTTTTACGGAATGGGCTCACCAGCCGACTTGCAGCATGCATGTTGTCCCCATCCGAGCCATCCGTGCTCGGCGATCAAAAGCCCATATCTATTCCGACTCAAATAGATTTGCACGGTTCATTACCGAACTGATTTAGGCCATTGATCGCCGAGCACGGACAACTCGAATGAGAACAACATGCATATTGTCCCTTAAGTGACAGCACGCCCCCCTCCACCAGTTTCGAGTCATTGTGAGCTCTTCCCAAATTCACAACAATGATCCAAATAGTTTATTTGGTAGATCTTCCAAAAATATCTAACGGTATAGAAAAGAAGCTTCCTATAGTGCACTCTCAGTCCCCATTGGATTCCAAATACAAGAAAAAAAAGGCCAAAAAAAATTTAAGCATCACCCAATACCCATTCAGATTAATTTGCACCAATGAGATTTGTTCACATATCAATCAATGTGCCATTAAACAAATTATTTGCTCTTACAAAGTAAACTATACGGATCGTTTACTTTCTCCAACCGAATCTTTCACGATCACCAGTACCACTCTTTCCTGTAGGCTGTAGTGCACGTGAGTGAACCGCAGATACATGATTAATAAATTATTGTAGTAATTGATATTTTAGTTTTATTTAAATCTCAATTTTAATTGTCCCCCTAGTATAATTCGGTCACCAATTTTGTTAGATTTCTTGGAAGGGTCCAACGTAAAATTAATTGGCAACAGGTGGAGTAGCCTACAAATTATATAAATCAAGCTTAGATGGTTATGTGAGCGGTATGGAATAAAGTCTTAACATTCTTCCTCACGTGCAAACCTGACGCACGAGGAGGTATGGATTGATGGGGTGGGAAGATTGACTAGGATGGAAACTTGACTGCGTGAGCAGAGACCACCCAAGATCTATAACTTTCTTTTAGGGAGAAAGTAAATACTCCTAATTGTTTTGAAATGAAAATCATGGACGTAAGCCCTACTATTTATAAAAAGAGAGTGAGCGCTAATTATGGAAAGACGATCATAATCACATCCTAAACAAATTGTAATCAAGTCCTAATTATAATCATTATAGAATCTTCTACAATCTTCTACTCCCTTTGTCCCAATTTGCTTGCCCCTTTTGGGGGAGTGAGTTTTTAAGGGATGTGAAAACTTTGTATTGTCTTTTCTGTTTTGCCCCTAAGTCCAGTTAATATTACCGTGGCCAATTTTGTAGGGCTAATTTTGTATATGAAAGTTAAAACATATGCAATATAGATCTTGTTTGATAGATATCAATTAGTTTCATTATACAAAATTTTTTAAGTCATAAGAACATTTATAAAATAAAAGATAATGGACAAGCCAATTGAGATGAAAAAGTACTTTTTAAGGGTAAAACAGGAAAGTGACGCTATTTTGATGGATGTTTTTAGAAATGAGACAAATATTTTGGGACATCCCAAAATGAAAAGAAGGACCAACAATTTGGGACGGAGTGAGTATACTATAACAAACAAATATAAAGAACATATTAGATCAAGTGTATCATTGGTGGTTAAATGAGTTTGCAATTAAATAGCTCGCTCCAGTGTCAAAAAATTATAAAAAGTAGCAATGTTACTGTACCGGTTTTGATTGATGTATTGTATGTAAAAGAATGATCTGTTTCGTAAAGCGCAATAACTCGGTTTTGAAAATAAGTCAATTTTGTGGAACAACCTTTGAATCCACCATTCTTATTATATCCACTAATACTGATTTTAGGAATTTACAAAAATCCTGCAACAAGATTTAAGACCTAAAAATTGCAAAAATGCAGAAACTAAGAAAGAAACAGGGCAAGCTGTGAGGGAACATTAACTTCTTTCTTTTTCTAAACTAAACCAAACCAAATAGTCGCAACTTTTTTTTCTTTTACAATACTGTAGTGGGCCGAATGAACTGACCCAGAGGGCCCAATTGATTGTTAATCCAGCCAACTCTAACTAGGCCGGACCATACAATTCGATCGAACCGGACCATCTGACCGGCTCCACGGCACGGATCCATCAGCCATGTCATCAGAACCGGACCTACTCTAACCGCCTGGGTTGAACTGGACGGTTCGGGCATTACTAGATTCGGGCACAGCTGGTATGACGTGTGACTCGCGGAAGGCAGCTCAAGGCAAGTGTGTGTACTGTGTAATCGTCCTTATCCTATTCGTCAGGGCTGACATTAGCAGACGGTTACCATGCGTGTTAGGCACGAGCGTACTAGGAGGACAAGTCAGGAGAACTTTTATAAAAGCTACATATATGATCAACCCTAACGGGTATGCCACTCTTCACTGCCAACACTCCGTACTTTCTCCTCTCTAAACCTCCTCTCACTTAACCATCGGGGTGCCTTCCAAATCAAATCCTCGACCGTTTAGGTGCTAACGGTGTTAATACCTGCGCCAGTTAGGTGGGAATCTCAAGGGAGCGCAATTTCAGACAAAGTCAGGCCATAGGTCATGTAAAAAAATACCGCGGTATTGAAAAGTATATTCTCACGCGGCATGACAAATGATTACAAATTATTTGGAATCACATTCAGACCATTTCATAAATCCCCAATTAGTCAAAGGGATGGAGATGGACCACTAATATCAGAAATTCCATTAAGCGCATCCGACGCAGAAACCCTCTATATCCAATGAGTTTTTAGCCACTTGTTTAAAGTATTGACTCCACCAACCAACCTCTATCTTCTATGTATTATTAGTTTGGATTCAAGTTATGGAAAGAGCCTAATTTCGAATATATTTCAGTAACGTCTGATACATATTAAATTGAGTTTTGAAAAGAATATAAATAAATTATTTGAGTTTCACATGGAAATAAAAGAAGATTAATGATTAAGCCCCAATAACCACTTTTTAAATTAAAGAAAACGTGTTTTTGATTCTCTCAAATATAGGGCTGATTATAACCGAACCAGGCCACTCGAGTTTGAATTTATTTTCGTTCGTCAAAAGTTCAAAATGATTTGTTACATAAACAAACCAAAGTTGAACACTTTCTGAAGCTTATTAAACTTTCGAATCAAGCTCAAGCTTATTAAACTTTCGAATCAAGCTCAAACAAGTTACTATTCGGCTCGTTTGACTTATAATGCATAAAAAAATCATGCTACTCGAGATTGCCACGTGATTGGCTCGATTAAGCTCGTTTAGAATCGGTTCGTCTCAAAACGGGCTCGTTACGTTGTCAAACCAAGTTTGGACATCTAACTGTTTGGCTCTTTTTGACTCATTATCACCCTACAATACACGCCTCTATTTGGGTATGTATCATACTCACTCCTAAAAATGTTACGAGTCAAATTCCTCTTATGAATAAAAAGTTACGAATTTTTTTATATAAAAGTTACGAGACGCACCAAAATGTCATGAATATAAAGGAAATGTTATGAATCATAGTACTGAAAACTTACGAGTTTTTAACATAAAAAAAGTTAAAAGACACTAAAAATGTTACAATTGCCATGAGGTCGCACAATATAGACCATACAATAGGTTAGACCCATATCTTACACTCTTTTTAATGGAAAATGCTCTAACAGAGGTCGGATCGTGTGTCCTCGTCTCTTCTGTGTCTAAATTGTTAATCAAATCTCCACCACACGACCTGCCCCTCTGATTCTAATTTTACGGCCATGAGAGGTTCCTCTGCCTTTCACATTTAGGGTAAATTTCACTGACACCCCTGAATTCTATTGGAATCACACTGTCACCCCTTTACTTTCTGAAATCTTTTGGGCTCCCCTACTTTTGTGATTCTGTGTAATCCTCTTGTCCAAATGTTAGTAGAACTTTAGTCTTTAGTTGACCAAATGGAATAAAAAAAAAAAAATTTCAACTTACCAAATGGAAAAACATGACATAAGCAGAAATGAATGTTTTGACTACTATCGTTGTCCTTATTTAAAAATAAAACTTATATCCATTTAAATCAATATTCACAAATAATAGTAGCATAATATTATACTTGAGTAAAACAACGTTATACTCTCATCATCCCATCCCCTTCAATTCAACTTCAGAAATTTTCTATTGAAATTATGTACCCACTTCTCATACAGTAGATAATTTTTTTTTTCACTTGTTCAGCATTTGCTACCCCTTATAACCCAAGGAGTTCTATCTGTTAATTGCAAGAAAATTAAGTGTCCTTTTTGCTCTAATTAGTGTTTATTCTTTTTTGGCTCTGATTTTTTTTTTCTTTCTAAATTCGCATCATTTGGAATTCCTTATGAGTTTTGAAAATCTAGTGTGTGTGTGTGTGTGTGTGTGTGTGAAAGTTCACCGAAAAAGAGAAAAAAATATACAAATTAAATACAATTTTTAGATCTTTTCTTTTTTTTTTGTCTTTGTAAATTTTTTTCTAATTTTTTTTTTATAGTTTTTTTTTTTATATTATGGAGACATGCTCAATCTCAAATATTATGGCCAAAAACTAAACGAAAGTGAAATGACATGAATAGTACCCAACTATTATGCCAACAAATTAACAATGCAACAATCCTTTTTCCTAAACCAATAATAATGAGAAATTAGTAATATTTTTTGGGGTACATGATACTAAAAAATGAAAGCAGAAGATGAATGGATTCCCTCTAGTGTGACCGCGGGTGGTCAATTCATTGTCAACATAATTTGGGCAGATCTAGGGGAGAGGAGAAGAGAGAAATAGTAAAGGAGGATAATCTAATGGACATTAAGTTGAGGTTATTTTCGTAACTTTGGAGAATTCAATGGTATTACCTGATAAGTGTCAATTTACTTCCAAAAATTAAAGGGGGTGACAATATGATTCCACTGAAATTCAAGGGTATTAGTTAAATTTACCCTTTGCATGAAAGATAATGGCCAGTCAAGCTCCGAGCAATAAAAATTGAGGAAATTCACCCCCTCGATTTTGTAGGTCTTGTCTCGACCAAAATAACGATTCGAACCGTTAATCCAAAGGCGTCATATAGAAGACCATCTATGTAAATTGTAAAACATCAATTTGATAGGGCATCTTAGAGCACAGAAAAAACCACCATGCTTTGTTGACGTTAAATCAAATTTAAAAAATAAATTGTCATTTTAACAAAGTAATATAGATTTTGTTTGCTTGTCAATCGATGTTTGATTAAACTGATCTTTTACAAGTAATTATAATTTGTTTCTGCAACTCCTGCAAAATAAACAAGTTGAATCGATGTTTTGGAGAGCCATGTGAGACCTACAAAGTCATGTTAAGAAATCTTTAAATGGTTTAACATTTTCTTTTCCTTTTGTTGGTTATTGTGAATCTGTGATTGGCATGTTGGTAATTTTGACTACCAAGAATCTTTCTTTTCCAACAAGTTTTCATTGCTTTAGAGTGCAAGGCCCGACTAAAAGTTCATTGAGCACCTTTAGCTAAAACTTACAAATTATAATATTATTATTATGCACTTTATTATTTTAATTAGATCTTTCAAACACTATTCTCAAAATAAAAAGTGATCATCTTTAAAAAAAAAAGTAAAAAATTAAAGCAGAGGAAATAAGGAAGGGAAATTTAAAAGTCGAAGCAATAAAATAATATTAATTTGGTACGTATCGGGTTTTAACAAGAAAAGTTAAATTTGAAGAGTGTGAAATAAAATTTAAAAGGTGAGACAGTGTTGGAAACATATTTCTGTCGCATACAACAATATAATTAAAATCTTACTAATAAATTCTTTTTGAAGAGGAATCTCAATAAATTTGAAATAGTTAATCCTTGAGGAGAAAAACATGGGCGCCAGTTGAGTACCAACTACCACGTGACGGTACCCAACTGTTGGGGTGCAGACAACCTTCAACAGTACCGGGGGTATGGAGGCGGGAGTTCCCAGGGACACAATTAAGTGTACTTTAGGAGTATTCCGGACTGCAGCGAAAACGATATTTGAGAGATCTCGGTGTGTAATTTCGGCCATAAGCCCGACCTAATTATTTCGCTATTAGTGTGTAATTAGGGTTATCAGTTTTCAGAGAAAAACAGAGAGAGAGGCGAGAGAAAACGCAGATCTCAGAGAGATTGCGAGAAGACTTGTACTCTTGATTTCGATTTCATAGTGGACTGGTGTGGCTCCCGTGGTTTTTCCTCGCGTTGACGTTTTCCACGTATATCTGTGTCTCGTTTCTTTTCCGTTTTTCCATTACTCACGATTATTTGATTTTCTGTTCTATGATTAATTCATTGTTTCCAAGATCCGTAGGGGTGTTGTGGGGTTGCGAAAATTCTAACACCAACGAGCATTTCGACCATCCAAAATAGTTTGAACAACCAAGATGCGCGCTTGAACACTACAGGTACAGTATTCTATTTGCACCGAAAATTTCTTAAAGGATAATGGTCAGTTCTCTTGTACAGTAAAAGTTAGAATGAAGCAAACAGAAAAGCCCCACCCCAAGAAATTGTCGCACATATAAAGTATGAATTTTACACTATGCTTGTGAAAACAACATAGGGTATTCCTTGACAGAGCCAGCTAAAAGCTAAACTTTAAGGTGTCGCCGTTTTATACCATCCAAAATTATGAATTTTCTTAAAACTCTTACTTTTGGCTCCTTTTATAACATTGTAACAAAAAAAGCCTCATCCTTAATCTTTGGTTAGGTTGCCAATCGAAAAAAATTAGGGCCGGCCCTAGTCGCATGATACTAGAGACCCTTCTTATGACACATTTTTGTTGATTGAGTTATGAATTTTAAAAAAACGTGTGATGTTAAAATGTGTCGGAAGATCATGTGACGGTCACCCGATACCACTAAATAATGGCTCGGCAGTGACCATCTTTAATTCAAACTTGAACATCTCTAATTGCCCAAACCTTTTCACTGCCAAATGGAATAATTCGAACAATTATTAGTCAGCTGTTTTTGAGATCCAAAGAGCCGAATCCAGTTGTCCCAGATCCTATGAATGAATGAAACTTGCAACGTCATGGCCCCTCACCCTCTGTCTTTTTTTTTTATTTTTTTAATCTCTAAAATTCAATTAATCAAAAAGGCAGCCTGTTATTTTCTCATTCCCATCTGGCCATCTTCTCGTGAACGGTGTCGGTAGACCAGGTCATTATCTTCTGCAATTACCAGAATACCCTTTTTCATTTCTCCAGTTATCCCTACACCCAGTTGACTATCATATGCTACAACGGTATATTATAACTCAAAGTTGTTATCCTATCTGTTTTGCCCCTAAGATTTTAAAACTAAAGTCAAATCTAGTATAGTAAACCTCAAAAGGTTGGCTAGATAGATAGTGAATATACATGACATTTAGGGAATCGTTCATTTTAAAATCTACTCCATTTGCTTTCGATTCTTGAGGCCACCTCAGTAGCCTCATATATACATGCGTTGATGCGCGTAGTCCATTAATAAGAAGGGTATTCAAGATTTATTTGAAGTACGCATTAGCTGGCCACAAATGTTCTGCATGCCCAAAAAAAACTAATTTCTCCGGACGACTGTCGAGTATCTGATGAGAAAGAGGCTTGTACGACAAGAAAGTCATTACATACCAATTAAAACCTGGGATTAGATGATTCCGTTAAAGGGTGTGAATGATTTTGAGAACCTTGACCAAAAAATGCAAGTTAAGATTCCTACAATTCAAACGGGATTAGCTGCGAGTGGTGCAGTAGCTACTTAGGAAAGCATCATATATCCACATGCACAAGA
Organism: Vaccinium vitis-idaea; assembly: GCA_963854785.1. NCBI lineage: Eukaryota > Viridiplantae > Streptophyta > Magnoliopsida > Ericales > Ericaceae > Vaccinium > Vaccinium vitis-idaea. The sequence goes on along the minus strand of OY978221.1, from coordinate 28,846,497 downwards.
CCAACGGTGAAATCTCACTACTATTAATTAACAACTAATATTTTTTGCATGTCAACAAAAAAAAAAGGGATTAGGTTTCCCCTATGTCTAAGTCTCATTCCTCCATATTCCTTCCAATTTTCATTTTATGATAAAAAATAATGATTCAGATCGTTTATTTCGTAAAACCACCCAAAAAAGAACAAGTGCAAAACAAAAATTAGTTTGATTACATGATAATAAGCACGTCAACACATTATATTTTAAATTTTGTATAGTTGAGTATAAGTTCACAATATATTTGATATGCACTTTACCGAACAAAAATAAAATTTGTTCACATATCTATCGAAGCTAATCAATTTGGTTTTTTATACAGTCTTGGCACCATTTGCGGATAATTTAGAACCGTAGATGGACATCACCAAATGCTGAGGTATTCCCTCTTGTTTGGTGATCGTATCCCCTTTTGATATGGCATAACATTCTTGCCAAATTACGCATAATATTTTTCTTTTTTGCATTTTCCACCATCGTAACATTCACCACAAAATGGGATAATATTCACCATGAAAGTCATATAACGCGTTACGTTTTGGTCCCATCATGGATATATACCACAGATTTTCCCTACCTAATATGATTCTTAAAACATCATGCTTTTATGCCTTGTATTAGTTTATTTCACGTCAGAATTGGGAATGTGATTATTTTAACATTTCGATCATCTTCAAGGGTATATAAAGATGTGCAAACACACAAAGGGGAGACAGATTCCATGGTTCCATACAAATAGGAGTAAGTTTCAGAACTCAACATATATTCCTCATTCTTCAACATCTATTCTCATTCTCTTCTTCTCAAGCCTTCAACACCAGACAGAGAGAGAGAGAGAGAGAGAGAGAGAGAGGCCTCTGAAATGGCAAAGGCCACTCTTTTCTCCATTGCAGTTCTTGTAGCTGCTGCTTCATGTCTATCGCCAGTCTCCAAAGCACAGTCAAATATGACAATATTTAGTAACAATTTCAACTCAATTTGGTCTGGGAACCAGGTTAGCACTAATCCGAGTGGGGAGATATGGTATCTTGCTTTGACCAATGCAACAGGTACTTATACACCACACATTTATATATATCCAATGTCTTTCGCTTTGTTTTGAAACAATCAAGAACCAAATGCATGTGTATATATATACATAAGTTCTGTTATCCTTCCTTAAAAGGAATTGATATTATAATTTGTTTCACTCAAGGCTTTTTAATGGCTTTTTCCATGTTCAACTCACTATTCCACTTGTTAGTCTGATTTTAGAATGGTTGCAGAGAGCAGCACTGTATACCCATTATATTCTTGCCGTGTGTGATATGAGCATCTCCAATACAACATATATCCTATATTATTGAGGATCAAAATAAAAATTTTCATTCAAAAAGTAATTATAGAGAGTTACACTATTCTCTCTTCAAAGTTAAAAAAGAGTTACATTACACTATTCATTTTAACTTCAACCCTATTAGTCTATTTGTTTAAAATCCTTCTTTATTTCTATCTAAAACTCCAAGGTTTTCCCCTTCCCTCCAAAATTCGAACTACTACTACTTTTTATTTTCATCAAAATGTGTTCAATATAGTCTCTTTTTATTAACGGTAGTGTGACCATTCTAACGGTACTAATATTATGAAAAATAAATTATACCCTAGAAGTTTTATCCATTTAATTAATGAAAGTTTTATTGTCCATATATGGAGAATTGTATTCTATTTTTCTTTCAATCCTAAATTTTGGATGACGAACACCCTTCTTCTAAAATAGAGGAGAGTTTCGGAGAATTGGTTGGGTGAGAATAATCCTTCAAAATATGGGGATATGAATGGAGCATGCATTGGAGATGCTCTTCGATCTCCTATACTTAATTGGGATATAAGTTGTGTTGGGTGAGAATAATCCTTCAAAATATGGGGATATGAATGGAGCATGCGTTGGAGATGCTCTTCGATCTCCTATACTTAATTTGGATATAAGTTGGATTATAAGGGTCTCAATAAGTTTCTTTATGGCTTTCCACATCGCACTTGCGAAACTGTTTTTGGAGCTGTCACAGAGAGAGACATTTTATAAATGTGTGTATACCTATATGTAGGTATGTATTTGTGTGAAAACCCAAATTATGGACCTTGTGGTCGAGACCTAGGAGTCTAGGACTATGGGCGAAGTTATGAGGTCATTTGACCCATCGGAGTTGATTCTTTTTTTGCCAATATTAATGTTATTTTTCACATCTTACTCTTACCCCATAACTATTGCCCAATTTTTCCACATTACTTTTGGAAATTCTAAATTTTGCCTATATAACAAACTATAGACAGCTCTAAATAAACCCTACAAATGCTGGCTCCACCTCTACCTGAAAATGTAAGGGAATACTCCCTCTCAGAACTTAGTGGTCAAAACCTACTAGGTGCTAGGAACTCTTGTAGGGCATCCTTGCAGGGTTTACAATGACCTTAATTTATATAGACCTCCGTTATTGGATGGTGAAAAAATGTCTTTAGAAATTAGTCAATGTGCACGTAAGTTTGCCTATTAATCTATAGAAATGTTTATATGTACGCATACACAATTTTGGTATTTCTCCGGAAACTATTCTATTTTTTACATGCATTTCAGGTTGTGGGTTTCAATCAAACAACAAGTACATATTTGGGTGGTTTAGCATGAAGCTCAAGCTGGTTGGAGGTAACTCTGCCGGTGTGGTAACAACTTATTATGTAAGAACACTTATTCATAAAAACTGCCAAACTTAGCCTTGCAGATTTATTAATATTTTTGTTATTTTTGGAGATAATGCAAGTGGCTTAAAATTGTAAAATTAATATTGTTGTGCAGATGTGCTCAGAAAATGGGGCAGGGCCAACGAGAGATGAGTTGGATTTTGAGTTTTTAGGGAATGTTACAGGGCAACCTTACATCTTACAGACCAATGTTTTCAAAGATGGCATCGGTGGCCGTGAAATGAGGCACTTTCTTTGGTTTGATCCAACTGAAGATTTCCATGACTATTCTGTCCTTTGGAACAACCACCAGATTGTGTAAGCCTCCTTTCATTTTTACATGGACTTGAGTACAGGTCTTAGGAGTTAGGAGTGCACATAGTCTGGATTGGTCCAATTTTTTAAAAATTTACTAACTGAATTATTCTGAATGGTTTTAGAAAATTGAGAACCAAAACTTAACCAATATTAGAAATTTTTGGGTCCGAGTGGGTACCAAGTGGCGGTACCTAGCTTGCATCCCAACTGTTCAAAAATGAGTTGAACGGTCCAGATTTTAAAAAGAAATATGGCCGTCCAATACATTTTTGGACGGCTGGGATGCGCGCTAGGTACCGCCACGTGATACCCACTCAACACCCAAAATTTTCTCAACCGCTATGTATGTGGCGAACCTGACCATACTGATTTTGGTCCGGTTTTGGTTCTACCTGATTACCATCCAAAATAACTTAGGGTGTAGAGAACAAAATCTCTCTTAGAAATTATAGGAATAATGTAAGAAGTATATATCTTTAATGGGTTCAGTGACTATGTTAATAAATACATAGAATCTCCTACCAAAACCACTGATCATTACCTTTACTTAACCCCCCAAAAATTTAATTACCAAATAAAAGTACGTAACAATATACATAGGTATATGTATATATATTGATATTAAATGGTCTGGTTAGGGCCGTTAGGCTCTATCAGGTATATGTATATATATATATTGATGATATTAAATAGGCTCTAACTACGAAACTATAATCATCAGTTCTTAAATTTGTAGAACCATAACTAAACCGTATCAATGGCTAAAAGTACGAGATTTTTTGTTATCTTTTTGAAATCCTCCACTGAATCACTTGGCATATTAAAACAGGTTCTTTGTGGATAAAGTTGCGATAAGGATATACCAAAACACCAATTACACCAACAACTTCTTCCCCAACGCAAAGGCAATGTACCTGTTTGCGAGCATCTGGAACGGAGACTCATGGGCCACTGAGGGCGGCCAGATCAAAACGAACTGGGCCAACGCCCCGTTCGTTTCGTCCTACACGAATTACAACGTGAGCGGCTGCCTGTGGAAAGACCCATCTCCGGCTTGTCTATCCACCACCACACTCAACTGGTGGGATCAATCCCCTGCTTGGCAGCTCTCCGCGGCCCAGCTGAAGGACTACCATTGGGCTCAGAGGAACTTTTGTGTTTATTACTATTGTACCGATACAGCAAGGTACCCTACACCGCCTCCGGAGTGTTCAGTTAATCCATTTCCCTGATGATCAAGAAATTAGAATGACAGGAATTCTTTTCCCTGCTTTTTTACGGTTTCATTTTTTGTGTATGCTGCCTATATTGGGCTAATTCTTGTATTGGATTATTGACTAATTTTCCCTGTCGAGTTCATCAAATAAAATTTTCTTGTTGATTTTCTTTGGGATTTACAGTGCTAATTTATTGGAACTTTTTCGAAGTTTCTCTCTGTTCAGTGAATTTTCCTGCCAAACAAGGATTTTATTTGCTACCACCCCTAGTGGCTCATGGGTCACTCCCACGGAATTTAGGTGGCCAAGAGGTCACGGGTTCGAACTTAATTGATCCTCCTGCAATGCCATCTCGAACTTGGTCTTCCTGCGAAGCCCGGATGTGATCCACTAGTCCTTGGTGGGGCTATAGTTACTATGGCTCTTTGGACCCTTCTGAGGCCCGCTGCGGGTCTGGAGTTTCTACAGTCACGCCCAGGATAGGATCCTCGACCCTTTTTGGCTTAGCATCAAAAAAAAAAAAAAAAAAGATTTTATTTGCTTTTATGTAATTGGCAATTGTTCCCGGTCTGCATTAGAAGTGATTTCTGAAAAAGTATGACCAAACTACATATGAACCGCACCTGTTTCAAAATACAATGCTCAACTTATTGATCTAAATACAAGAGAAGTATTGAGATGAGTTTTAGTCTATTTCAGATTTGATCGCCATCCAAACACAGTTTTATACAATTTATGGAGTATTATCAGCCTACATAATGAAACATTATACAATGCACCGGCCCCAGTATCTCAAGCCTCCTTTGTCAAAGACAGGTGTGTAGACCTCACCGTGGAAAATGGCTTTGGGCGCTCAGTCGTAATCTCTTATATATAATATTCCCACCTAGATATCAGAAATGTTACCCTATAAAATTCTTTAAACATCATGCTTTTAACTGGCAGTAATTACTTACACTTATTTAACATCAGATTGGGCCTAGGGGAATGAGATTTTTTTTTGAAAAATGTCAGCCATCTCCAAGGGTAAAGATGTAAACGCACAAGGGTAAAAATGTAATCTCACATGTGAGAGAGAGGGTCAATATGATTCCATATAAAGCAAGCTTTAAGAACCCATCCTTCTACTCCTCATCTTCCATAAGAAATCAATCACCTCCCAGTCTCTGCTTCTCAAACCTTTCAGAGAGAGAGAGAGAGGTTCTTGTGAAGTGGCAATGTCGTCCACTCTTTTCTCCATTGCAGTACTTCTTGTATCTGCTGCTTCTTGTCTTTCGGTATCCCAAGCTCAGAGCAGTTCAATTTTCCTGGAGAATTTCAATCTGAATGGGGATCCGAACCATTTTAGCACTTCTCCGAATGGGCAGATCTGGTCACTTGCTTTGACCAATGAAACAGGTACCTTTATGCCTTTTGCTTTATTTTCAAAGAATCAACAACCAAATACATCTGCATATATATAAGCATATATACTGTATATATATATATGAGTTATGTTCTCTCTCCTAATAGCAATTGATGTTAGAATTTTTTTTGACTCATGGGTTTTCAATGGTTTTCGACATTCCACTCGCTAGTCTGATTTTAGAACGATTGTAGAGAAAATGCCTATCAGAGGTAAGCTTTTGCAACTTGAACCCATGATATTCTCGAACAATGGTGCAGCTAGGATTTTAATTCGGGAGGGACCGAGCAACTAAATATTTAATATTGATGGACACAAATACGCTTACGTTAGTATACATTATTTTTTCCTGTCCTATATGTGTGATCCAAATTGTCCTGTCTTTTTCTTAGTGACTGGAACGTACACCAACTTAGGATTGATTTTTTTGATGAAACAATTAGGAATATTTGGTACAGGTCAAGGTGAAAATTATTTTAGTTAAAGACCAAATTTAGAATCGTTAACAATTTTAGAGACTAAATTTCTTAAAGATATGCATATAAATTTTGGTTAAAAGTCAACAAATGTTGTCTGGATCCTGCTGCAGACAGTGACCTGCCATCTTCCTTAGAACCAATCAATCAATTGAATTACAACCATTGCTTAATTATGTTCTTGCTTTCCACATCGCACCTGCATATCTGTCACACAGACCCAATTAGTGGCGGATCTAGGTTTCGAATTCGGAGGAGCCCAATTGGAAAGAGGAACAAATGTAGAACACGCGATAAATAGTTTTATGAAAAAGCTAAGGTCACCTGTTTGAAACTCACCGACACTAATAATCCACCAAACTTGTGAGTCCTAACTATGATCCACAAGTCAAACTAAATTTGTTTTTTAGAAGGTGGCATGGTTGAATAAAAGTTGTTATGTAACGGGATTTTGGATCTCCGATACTGCTATTTTACCTATAGATCGGCTGATACTGGCCAATATGGATCAATATATATCCGTGTATCACTGATACAATTATATTTCCCGATACCGTGATTTAAAACCCTGGAAGGCGGTAAGTGCGATACAACTCCGCCAATGTACCCAATACATGTAAAATGTAAATGTGCATAAACACGTTCTATATATTCATACCATTTCTGTATTTCGTTGAAGAAAATGTAAATTATGTGTCTCCAATTTTTGTTTTTGTGTACTTATTCTTCCATTTGAAAAAATTGAAATAGGTTGTGGATTTCAAACAAACCAGAGGTACTTGTTTGGGTGGTTCACCATGAAGCTCAAGCTGGTTGGAGGGAACTCTGCTGGTGTAGTGACAGCTTATTATGTACGAGCTTTAATGCATAAAATTGCCGAATTTAGATTTATCATCTTTTGGAAGTAATGTGATCCATGGCTAACACTGTAAAAAAAAAATTTGCAGATGTGCTCAGATTTTGGGGCAGGGGCAACGAGAGATGAGCTCGATTACGAGTTTCTAGGGAACGTAACAGGGCAACCGTACATAATACAGACCAATGTTTACAAGAACGGAACCGGTGGCCGTGAGATGAGGCACTTCCTTTGGTTTGATCCAACGCTAGATTTCCACTCATATTCTATCCTTTGGAACAACCACCAGATTGTGTAAGTCTCCGTTCACTTCTAAGTTTCCAAGCTATGTTACATGGACTTGAGCACAGGTATCAGGTCTAAGTGCCGGACACGTCTAAAAAACTCTGGTGGAAATTATATCCCCTTCTATGGTCTTTGCTTATACATAGTGACAGCTTTTTGGTGTCCAATTATTCCTGTACCTCATACGTCGCTATGCATCTTGTGCTTAAGTGGTGCCGATGTGATTGCTCATTGTATTCAAAACTTAAGTGGTGACAAGACAAGAAGAATGGAGAGATGTAATTGAGATACATGATCTATAATAGAACCTAGCACAATTAGAAGAACAAGTTCTACAAATCGAATTCGTAATCTAAAGATTTAGCTTGACAAGGCACCAAGATTTATGGCAGGGAGAAACACGGCCTATAGGAACCAGGCTAGAAAACAGAACCGAAAGCTATGGAATTGTTATTTGAAATGTTTAGGTAATGATTTGTGTTGGAAAAGAAAAAGAAGCTCCAAGGATAGAGTTAGAACAATAAGCGGGAGAAGTCACCTTTCCTGTTCCTTCTTGGTTTATTGAGTTATGTTTGTTCGGCAGAGGCCAGGTGGGCCAAGTCCAGCATCCTGCCAGGGCGGAGGTCAGCTGGGCCAAGTCTCAATTGACCCACCTTGCCTCTATCCGAGCAAAAGCTGTGTCAGTATTTGCTGCAATCAGAGAAAAAAAAGGGATATTTTGGTTTTGTTTTGAAATCTTCCATTGACTCACACTTTGCAAATTCAAACAGGTTCTTTGTGGATGAAGTTCCAATAAGGGTGTACAAGAACGCAAACTACACCAACAACTTCTTCCCCAACACGAAACCCATGTACCTCTTCTCGAGCATCTGGAACGCAGACTCATGGGCCACGAGGGGAGGCCTCGTCCATACAAACTGGAGCTACGCCCCGTTCGTGTCCTCCTACACGGGTTTCAGTGTCAGCGCTTGCCAGTGGGTAGACCCGTCTCCTGCTTGCCTTTCCAACACCACAAGCTACTGGTGGGATCAGTATAATGCTTGGCAGCTCTCGGCGAAGCAGTTGTTGGACTATGCTTGGGTTCAGAGGAACCTTGTTAATTATGACTACTGCCAGGATACAAAAAGGTACACTATGTTGCCGGAGGAGTGTTCAATAGATTCATACAGTTGATGATCAAGAAAGAATGAAGGGGGATTCTTTCCTGCTCTTTTTTTTTTTTTTTGTTTCATATAGAGTTTGATTTTCAGTTGTCTACTGTGTTTGAAATTTGTACTGAATTATTTATATGCTGCCTAGATTGGGCTAATTTTTGTATTGGATTATTCGAATAATCATCCCTGTGCCTAAGACGAACTTGTAAAATTGCAATCCTATGTTTTCTTTTTTAAAAAAGATAAAAATAAAAACTACCTCAAAACAATAGTTACATGGTTCCCTTTTTTTTGTTTTTTTTTTTCCCATGATTCGTTTCTTTGTTTCGATTAAAACTAGTATCTGGTCGTATTATTTATGTACCAATCAAAAAAAATCCCTTTGGAACTGTGAGTTTAGAGGAGAAAAAAAATATTCTTACGGAGAAGGAAAAAAGAGTTAGGTATTGAACCAAAATGAACCTTGTACCTATTGAATATGGAGATTGGGTTTTTTCGCTGGGCTAACTAGCTCAATGATTATGTAAGCGATAGATTATATATACATTACATACCTGGGTGAACTTATTCGGACCCTAGTTTTGGGCAAAAATTTGGGCGCTTAAGTCAACCGCCCTGCTCCCCTTAGCTCAAGAACGACCCTGCCAATGCTTGAAACTTTTTCAAGTACGTACCAAAACAAGAATTTTATTTGCTTTTAACCAAACGGCAATTGTTTGTGATCGGAATGAAAGTTAATTACGAAAAGGTACTACCAAACAACAATATGATCGAACCACAATGCTCAGCTAATCTATCTATTCTTTGGGAAGGAAGAGATTTTTTGCAATTATGGATATCAATGTGTGACGCCTAGTGTATTACACGAGAACAGCTAATGCTTAAGAAGAAGGATTCTAGCTTAAGTTCAGATCAAAAATCAAATTGTAAAGGAGTAAAATCATTTTTCATCTGTTCTCTTCTCGCAAAGAGTTAAGTTGTACGAACAAACAGAGTTCAAGACTTCACAAGCGCAGAGAAAACTTCATTTGGATTGAATGCAAAATGAAATTACTACTATTAATGTTGGGGTTTGGGGGATTTATACAATAGTTTGGTTTCACTTTTATCCCCCTCAATCCATATCTTGTTTACTTTGTCTCTCAACTTTCAATTCAACATATTCCTCCAACCATCGGATTAAAACTATGCGAGTCCAATCGACGTCGGTTAGAATCATGGATAGAAACTGTGCCATGAATGATAAAAATGTTGGCCTCCAATTTGGAGAAATTTTGTTAACATATTGCTATTTAAATAGTTCAAGAACCTCTTGCATTAGCGTAAACTCATTCATGATATCATCATCGCCATAAGTTTTCATCTATTTAATACTACTCTTCAGCCCTCAAATTTGAAATTTGAGGAGCTGGAGTCTCATGCTTGTTGTATGCAACAATTAATTATGTTGTCAATAGAACTCAATAACCACTGAGGTGGTATTTCAAGTGGTTGCAGCAGCTATAACATACGTTTGTTTGTCACGCCCTCAAATTTTAAAAGATAATACATTTAATAATTCCACGTGGACGGTCAACAAGTCCACGGTCCAAATCGAAGTCCACATACGACTTACAAAGTCAAAGTCAACAAACTACAATAATCTACGGATACCCGTAATCCCAAATGCAAGTACATGAGTTTTAAGTATTGTTACAAACCAATGTCAAAAGATGAAGTATAAATCAAGTTACAAAATCATCTCTTCAAAGAGATGCATGCATGCACTCCAAGCAATTCATGTCATTCTCCGTGTTGGATACCTGAAATTATTAGGGTGAGCTCACTAGCCCAATAGAGAAAAATCTACCAATCCTAAAAGCAATGAAACTTTAATGGTTAAAGGATTGAAAACCAACTCATAAGCAACTAGATTCCCTTTACTATCATCACTCGTACCTGACATCTCGCATGTGTCCAACTCGTTCATATCACAATGTGTCTAGTTCATTTTAGTTATCCAATTAAGAGATTCCTCGCGACACGTCCATAGGACGGCCCGAGTATCACTTCCGAGCTACCTTTCGGCCTCGTATCATCTTTCCCTTGGCCAAGGCATAATTCCTCGCAGCACGTCCATAGGACGGACCGAGTATCATTCCTAGCGACACATCCGAAAGACAGCCCTAGTATCATTCCAAGCTTCCTTTCGGCTCCGTATCACATGTTTTAAGTTCATAATTTCATTTAACAAGCTCCAACCTCATTCTCATATCAATATAATCCACGTGTCATAACGTCTCTTCACAAGTGTCTAGGACTCTCAATTCGACAACAAGAGCAACTAAAGTGTTAATCTACGACTCGTGACCCCACTAAATCAACTAATAATCAAACACAAGTATTGTTAATCATTCCCCATTATCGTTAGATATCTAGGTGTTACCGAGGCAGAAAGTTACATAATACAAGTGAAAAACGTGTTTCGGGACCAAACAAGTGCATGGGAGTGGACCAAATCAACAAGTGAAATTTCGTCCAACAATCTATCAAAACCGCCTGGGCGACCGTGATTCCCGCCCGGGCGGAAAATCCAGAGAGTAACCCAAAAATTGCACAAAAATGGGATTTTGCACTAGGACACCAAATTTGATGATTTCAAAGCCAAATATCAATGCAATGAACTAGAGGGAGATGATTAAACACCCAATTTGAGTAAGGGATCAATAACCAACATGACTCAAGCATTTGCCCAAACAAAGTGATTAGAAAATGAGGTCCAAAGTGGGTTTCTTCCAAACACAAGTGAGCTCATGGATTCAATGCAAGATTAGGATAATGTAACACCCAAATGGAGAGGAGAATCATATATGAATAAGGGGATAGCACATTATAACTCAAATTTGACTAGAACATGATTTTCTCAAAGAAATTTACAAGGCATAAGAAAATTAATCAAGCAAGAGACTATACACACGCAAACACTACATTTACACTTAGAAGAGTTAGAAATTCCCCTACCTCAAGTGAGAGAGAGCTTGGAATCAAAGTGAGAGTAAAACCCTAGCTTCTCCTTGCTACCCTAACCAAAATATGAGCTTCCGGAGCAAAATAAACACGATCCAAGCTTCCAAAGACACGTACGAGGCTTGTGTGAGCAAGGATCTTGAAGGAGATTGGGAGTGGAGGTGTGTATTTTAGTGAGAGGAGTGGAAGAAAATGGAGGAAGAGAAGTAGAGAGAAAGGCTGGCCAAATGGGTGGGGAGAGGATTTGATTTTCTCTCTCCTCACCTACACCACTTATACAAAATTTTGAAAAATTGCACCCCCGGTACCTATATTGACTTGTGTAATCCATCACTTTAACATTTTAAATAATAATTCCTCACATTTCCCCAACCTTATTTACGGAAAAACAATTAAAATTTACAGGTCTCTACATTGTTCCTCTCTCACCAATCTTGAGCTTGACACTTAGGATCAGATGGTAATTAAGGAGAGGGGCTCTAATTTAACTGAAACATCTGTGGGGGGGCCTAGAGACAGAGCCGACAATGCGGTGACAGATCAATATTTCCTCCCCGACCAAGTCAGTTAGGGCTTAAGTCTGAATATTCCATGTCGTGTGGGTTCCCTAATTTACTGAAGGTCACTACGCTAGTAATCCAACCCTCCCTTGTGGTCTAGCCAAAAATAAAAAATTTTGAACTTAATGAATTTAAGTCAAATAATTGAGGGCGAGATTCGTTACATCGGTAGTTGAGTGATGAGGTAAGCAATATTTAAATGGTTTGGGAAAATTTCATTTTACCCCCTGAACTTTCACCCAAATGTTATAAGCACCTATATATCACTTTATTTGAATTAAACACCAAAACTTACAAAACCCCAAAAATTTGGTTTCCTACTGTTTAAATATGTCAAATTCCTAACGGTAATTGGTTTCCTGCTGTTTAAATATGTCAAAGAGACGGAGATAAGGGAAAGATGAATAAGAGATAAGAGAGGAGAGAGGCGGGTGGTGTCCAAAGCAGGCGGTCATGGTTACCGCTACAAGCTTTCTAATTTTTTTTTTCCCGTCTTGAAGTAAAACAAAGGATGGGATGCTAAGAGAGAGAGAAGAGGAGAGAGGCAGATGGTGACAGCAGCCGACAACCATGGCTACCACTGAAGCTTTCTATTTTTTCAGCCATGGCTCCTCTTTTTCTCTTCTCTTTCTTCTCTGTTATTCCTCTTTCCCTCATCCCCTTCTCTTTTTCCCCATCTTATTCTGCCGGAGAGAGAGAGAGAGAGAGAGAGAGAGAGAGAGAGAGAGAGAGAGAGAGAGATCAAACTATAACAGAGAGAGTATAACAGTTTTCGTTAGAAATTTGGTAGATTTAGACGGCGGGGGCCTATTTTTGAAAGTTTTGTAAGTTCAGGTGTTTAAATGAAATAAAAGGAAGTATGTGTGCTTATGGGACATTTGGGTGAAAGTTCTGGGGTGAAATGAAATTTTTCCGAATTGGTTTTAGACTTTTAGGGTATAAATTTGGAACGGCGATACATACACTCTCTGGGAGCCACTCCCAGCCACACCCCTCTCACATAGGGTGTGTTTCCCACATCTGGGCCCCACACCCCATGTGAGAGAGGGTACGGCTGAGAGTGGCTCACACAGGGAGCGTATGTATCATTTTTCATAAATTTGACATTCTCCCTACTTTCGTGAATTTGTCGGTTTAACGGTTCATCCCTTCCGAGTCAAAAAGTCTGAACAGTCATTCGATCAAAGAGGAATCGCAAACGCAGAGAGAGAGAGAGAGAGAGAGAGAGAGAGAGGATACAGGATTGTATTAGCGTTAGAGCAATGGTTTGTGAAAAGTGTACGTTCCTCCTCCTCCTCCTTTCCTATGAATCTAACGCATACATGTAGATATAGACCAGTTATTTATGTATACGTAGTCATCATGTATATATTACTGATTAATTTGGGATGATTTGTTGTAGGTGAGAAGAAGTTGGGGAAGGTGATTGTGCCCGACAAGTGGAAGGAAGGGGCCAGCAACACCACAGAAGGCGGTGGCCGTAAGATCAACGAGAACAAGCTCCTCTCCAAGATAAACAGGTCCCTATTCCTCTCTCTCTCTCTCTCTCTCTAAATCCCTTTTCCATTGCCAATTCATTGATTTTCTTGACGAACAGAAGTTTAGTGCGGTTTGCAATGTTATTTTTCTGTTCAATTGAGGTAGTATGCAAGAAACTTATCCAATTTGAACTCGTTACAGCCCCATCTAACTAAACCCTAGTTCTCTCTCTCAATCACTTTTCCATTGTCAATTCAAGGGATTTCTTGGCTAATAGAAATTTTGCTATGTTTTCCGATTCTACTTTTTGTTCCATCAAGGTTGTATCCAAGAAGCTACTCTATTTTAAACTCGTTAGCCCTATCTGATTAAACCCCATATTCCATTGAAAAACAGGTCCCTTATTCATTGATTTTCTTGACTACTGGAAGTTTAGTTGCAGTTTGCAACATTATGTTTCGTTCAATTCAGCTAGTATGCAAGAAATTACCCCAATTTGAAATCGTTGTAGCCCTACCTAACTAAACCCTAGTTTTTTTATACAACCGAAATTAAGTTATTTCTTACGCACGGTGTCCAGAGGAATATATTGTAGGCACGTTGTCCAAAATTAAGTTACCTCTCTCTCTCTCTCTCTCTCTCTCTCATCACTTTTCCATTGTCAATTCATTGTTTTCTCAACTAGTAGAAGTTTAGCTAAGCTTTTAGCAATCTTACTTTTCACTCAATCAAGGTTGTATGCAAGAAGCTACTCCAATTGAAACTTGTTAGTCCTATATGTCTAAACCCTAGTTTTTAAAAAAAAAAAAAAACTCATCTCTGGCCTATATTCTGTAGAAAAATAGTGTAATGGATATACAATTTTGTACGTGTTGTCAAGATTGTTTGATAGTGGGAATGAAGAATCATGTAATGCTCAAGTTAAGGTCCATAGGACTCAGACAAAATTAAGTGTTTTTAACAGATCAAAAAGTATGATTTTAAAGTCACTTGGTCAATTGACCCCATCTGTATGTGTTGTAGTGCCGCTACGCCCTTTGTATATTGTTATAGGCTATAGTGTCCTAACTAGCATTCTTTCATTTGGGCGAATTTGAAGAATTCTTGTTTTTAGTTCGATGGTTGATGCTTTTTTGCTTATGATGTACCCTGTTTCGGTTTTAACCGTCTAAATTAGGCAGTTGTTGTAGCGTGTAGATACTACCAGATACTTATTTCCTCTAAATTTCTTATATATCCATTCGACTTCGGTGAAAATTCCACTTTAGTCCTTCTGGTTCCAATTTGAACTATCCTAACATAGGATTTTGTATTACGTTTCAATGTCAACCCTTTGTTACCTTCTGTTTATTTTTTGGACGGAAAACAACCATGTTCCCATCACGTGGGCAACTAGGAGGGGTATATTTGTATGGTATATGGAGAGAGAGGAATCTTAGAATCTTTCAAGGGCAGAAATCTGTGCAAGAACTGGTCTCCTGTAGAATCTACTCTGACGTCAGGGATTTCCTTTGTTCTCGGAGGAACTTGAAGGCATCCATGAAGAACAAAGCCCTTTGTGCTCGTTGGGGGGTTTCTGAGCGAATTTTTAAGGCTGTATAGTTAGATTGCTAGCTTTTTATTTTTGGTTTGCAGTTTTCGTTTGCTGAGCTTTTCTTTGAGTTGTAAAGGGTTGATCCCTAACTTTGTTGGTTCTTTGGTTGAGCTTAATACAATTTTGTACATGTCAACAAAAAAATAAAAAAACAGAGGGATATATTTAGTCATTCCCCTCTTTCCTCTCTTTCTTCTCATTCCCTGTCTTGACCTGACTCCATCGGAACAAAAACAAAACTATGGACATTACTCTAATCACATTTTCACCAACTAATAAACCTTGGGATTTTCTAATCAGACCTCTTCATCAATTCTCCCCTGTTTCTTTACCATATATAGGTTCAGCATTTTTCTTTGAAAATTTATATTTCCTTTGGTTTGTTCTTATCTGCAGATAAAAAAAATGGGTTCTTGTTCTTGGTTCATTGCGTTTCCTTTCTTTACCAATGATAGAGTCCGAAATCCTTATTGGGTTATTCTCTTACCACTTGAACTACCAATTACACTGGATTTACTTTAACCAAAGTCCAAACAATTGATTCCCCTGTTTCGTTACCATTTTTGTGTGATACTCAGAAATTCAGCATTTTCCAGGAAAATAGAGATTCGTTTGGGTTTCTGATTTGGTTTCTTTTTCTTGGTCGATCTCATTTTGTTGCTTGATCAGTCAATGCTGGAAGATCAAGAACAGAAGTTCGTGTGCTTGATTTTTACGAAGAGTTGCTTTAGTGGGTATTCATTGGGAGGTCAAATGATGGTTCATTTAAACACAATTTCAATCGATGAGAGCTCTCTCTGGTCATATTAGAAGTACTCAATTATAGAAAAAGAAAGTGTGTGCAAACTATGTGGCAAAGGGTTTGGTTCAATGAAAGTTCTGTTTGGGCATATGAGGTATAACACCAAAAGATTTCCAGAGAAGCAATTGGATTACTAGAATGCATAAGGTTTTGGGGGATCTTTGTAACTCAAATGCATTTTGTTCTTCATATGCTTCTGGGATTGAAGAATTAGAAGAGGCGGCCACGACTGTTTTCCTCATAGAAGAGGGGAAAGAGGGAATAATCTAATATATCCTTCTTAGTTGCTCACTTGATGGGCAAATGGCTGTTTTCCGTCCAAAAAATAGACGGAAGGTAACAAAGGGTTGACATTAAAACATAATATAAAATCCAAGGTTAGGATTGTCCAAATTGGAACCAGAAGGACTAAAGTTGAATTTTCACCAAAGTCGAACGGAAAATTTACCCCCAATAGCTAGTACCACCTGTGAGCTGTGACCACTGTTATTGGAAGTTTTCCCCCTTTTTTTGATTGGACAAAGTATTGGCAAAGGTTTTTTTTTTGGTGCAAGTTTGGTAGCAGATCATAAAAACTATCACTAAGGTGAGTTCTGTTGGAAGGATTGGACTTTTATTGCAATCATTATGACCATATACTACCTAATTGGGTTGCTTGAGATCATCCCTTGGACACTATGCTATCTACTTTACAATTCTCTGTTTGTTTCATGTCAGTGGCCCACTTGGTTTTCCTTTTAGTAGTACCAGTTAGTGGGAGTTTTCTCACGCCGGCTCAACAAGTTTCATGATAGCTTTTTGGAGTAATTTTATCTTATTTTAGCGAAGTAATTTCGTCGAACTATTAGACTTTATGCATAAGGTTACTGACATGGAAAGTTTTATGGAAAGTATGCCTTCTTCAAAAGGTTCAAAAGGGGATGTTCATTGGTATGTGTCTCACCGTATTCAATACTGGGAAAAACAGGAATGGATGTGATTACTAGGGACGAGGCGACTAGTGTAGTGGTAAATATTCGGGCTATTAACCTGGGGTCATTGAGTTTGGGCCAACAATCTTGATGGTTAGGGGTTGGGCCCACTTTACCCCTCAGACACCTCCATAAGTGAGGGATTTGCGATTGGGCCTACTTTTTATAGTCATGTGTGATTGATTGGTGTTACATAGGGAAATTTTCTTTGATTTGTATGACTGCATCCGATTCTTTTGTCCAATTACATTATTTTTAATGCCTGGTCCGATATCTCTCCACATACACGGCTCTGCTTTTCTTAGAGTGCATGTCATTGATTCAGAATCTGATTCCTTCCCAACAGTTTAGAGGTTAAGACTTTTCAGTTTATTTCGAGTTTTTGGGTTTGAAATTGAGGACAACCACTTGGTGCCAATAAGAGTCCAAAAGTAAGGTCTGTAGCAGATTTACAGCACATGGGCCTTAGTTAATGACAACTAACCTCGGACTACTTTAGATGCATGTAGTTATTGGACTACTTTAGATGCATGTAGTTATTGTTACGTATGAAAACTTACTCTTGTTTGTTTGACTTAATGTGTTTCCACTTAAGCAGTATGGAAATGGATACAGTACTGACATGGGTACACACACTGGGTACAATAATTCTGAATTGATGGAAACACAGACACGGCGGGGGACATGGTAGAAATATAACATACATATACTTTATATGTTTGGAATTTTGATTAATAAGAACATTGGATCCGCAAACGCTCAAACTATTGGAAACGGATACTAACTTTAGCAAAAAAATGAAAGAAACACTGCTTGTACGTAATTAAAAAAATTGCCACGAGGCACAAGTTACACATTTGCCATAAGTTTTAACCCTTGAAATAAGTTTTTTACATTATGAAGTGACACCAAGCCATGTCCCCGTACGCGTCTCACTTGAGACACACGTGACCTTGGCTTGTCCGAGACCTGTCCCGGGGTGTCTGACGGATAACTGGGCAGGTGGGTTGAAGTGTCCCGTACGTATCCCCACGTGTTCCCAGCTTGTCGGTCTCCGGTGTGTCCGACGGATACGGCTACCGCTTAGATGTGTCGGTGCTCCATATGTTTCCACTATGCTTTAATGCATTATCGCTTGAATTCACGACTCTTTTTTCCATACGATGAACTGTACTGATTCAGAATTGATTACTTTGCAGATGGACTCCATATGGAACTACTAAGTGCATCATCTGCAAGCAGCAAGTACACCAAGATGGCAAGTATTGTCACACCTGTGCTTACTCCAAAGGTAGTAATTTCAGATTTTGAGCATATTTAAAACAATCTATTGGCTGTTTTTTTAATACGAGTTACTTTTGTGGAATTATCTGACGTACTTCGTGTTGTGCAGGCGTTTGTGCAATGTGCGGTAAGCAAGTCCTGGACACCAAGTTTTACAAACAAAGCAATGTATGATATGACAGAAGATGGCTTTGTTCTACTTTTATCTTGTGTTACTCCTTGATAAGCCCGCTTCTGTGAAATATTTGGTCTGTATGCCAAGGGGAGAGTCGTAGAATTGATTACTGGCACAAATATTGACCATTTTGTTATGTACTTTAACGATGATAAGATTTACTTGTGATCAATCAAATGTGCTTGTATCCTTTCTCGAATGGTTTCTTTTTTTGTACGTTGTTGCTGGGGTGAGATGCTATCCGGTAACTGCCTGCTTGTTAGTAGGTGAAGTAAAAACGAGAAAGTGTCAAGGTTTCACTGAGTTGTATGAGGACCTGAATAGGAGAAGACTTGAATAGCACACTAATCGGTTCAGGACATGTCATAAGGTAACTTTATTTCATGTCTCGTCTCCTCTTTTTTCTTTTTTTGATCAGACATGTTTCGTCTCCTTGAAATGGACTTTATTTTTTTTTCCTCTTTTTTTTGTCGCGTGAAATTGATAGTTTATTGATGCTTAATGGTACCCACTACCGTATGGTCTTTTGACCAAATAGGCCTAGCAAGCTTATGATCTCTGGAGTTTCATGATAGCTTGATGGGATTATTACCTCTAGATCTAGAAAAGAGATGTCTAATTACCAATAAGGTAAGTCATTTTTTTTAATTATCACTAAGGTAAGTCACTTTTTTTTGGAGTTTAGGCTTAGGGTGCACTTTTCTATTATAGGGTTTTAGTGTTTTAGGCACTTTCATAGAGTACCCTAGGATTTTAGCTCTTTCATAGGGTACCCTAGTCGTTGGGTACCCTAGAGTTTAGGTTTAGGGTGCAGTTTCCTATTATATGGTTTAGTGGTTTAGGCACTTTCATAGGGTACCTGAGGATTTTAGGCACTTTCATGGGGTACCCTATGATTTAGACATTTTTATACGGGTTGGGGAGTTGATGAGAATTTTTCAGAGTTGGGCTTGACCTGATGGTAATTATGGGATCCAAGGGTGACCTGATGGTAAATGTCTCTACGTTGATATCTTTGCATTTTTGCCTTTGAGTCAGCACTAGAGAGGTGAAAAATCTACTAAGATCAGAAAATCTGTGACACAAGTTGGAAACTGCGGAAGTGGAGTCTGAGAGGAACTTGTTTTTAATACCGGAAGAAAGCTTTGGTAAAAACACATAACACTACACACATTATCCTTGATCCTGTTCAGCATCCTTAGTTTTTTCATTTGGTTTTTTGGCTGGTTGTTTTATGGAAAGCAAAGAGAGGAAGGGACATCCACCTGACAGCTTAAGACTAATTCCAAGGCATTGTCAAATATTGAAAATGACGCATGGAATTCACAAGAGGCTAGTTAGCGTACTAATCCAAACAAGATAATTACTTGAATCCATGAGTGTTCTTGAATCTACAAGAGAAAGAGACGAAATTATGAATTATAATTGATTTAGAAATGTTGAATAACAGAGATTACATGTCTTTTTATATGGAAATCCTAGCAAATACTACTAAAAAATAAAGTATCCTAGAAATTGGAGAAACTTCCAAAATTGAAAACTAAAAAGAAAAATAAGACATTCTCAATTGGAATCAACTTAAACGGAATTATACGCTAAGAATAATTTGTAATCTAATTATTTTCTAATATAGCAAAAATACTAAATTGAAGGCCTAAATGAAGAAATTTGGCCGAAATTCACCATCAGTCATCACTTTAGGGTTGTGAGTTGTGCCGCACCGCAATTCTGCTTCAGCCCGCTAAGTTTGGGCTGATTCTGGGCTCATCAATAATTTGCCGAATTTGGCAATTTTCAATTAAAAGCTGTTTGGGCCTCCGAGACTTTGACCGGTCCAATTGATCATAGAATTGGACCGCTACTTATTCTACATCAGAACAGACCGTAGAAAGGGAGATACTTCAGGCAGGTTACCTTCCCTGGAACTAAAAAAAAATAGATAGTATTGAGGCAACTAAAAGACTTAAATTTCAATTTCCCACAATTATGTACAAAAAAAACTTGACCATACGCAGGCTTTCACGTTGGACCACAAGAAATAAGAAGAATTAAATTAACACCCAAAAACCTTGAACACGACAAGTCGACAATAATTTTAAAGACAACTTGACATATAGAAGTGATGTCGATGGAACATGGTTCACATTTTGCTCTCTTCAATATGCCAAGAGGTGAATCAAGAACACTGCACTTTCCTCACCAATATCACCATATTTCACTGGACAGATGCCTGAATTTGCTCTCTTCAATATGCCAAGAGGTGAATCAAGAACACTGCACTTTCCCTCACCAGAACCACTATGTTTCACTGGACAGATGCCTAAATTCAGGAACTTCATTCGCTGGTTGAGTATCTGGAGTTCCAGTACTTCTCGATTTCCTCAGCTGTTCTTCCCGGAATCCTCCCAGCAATTAAAGACCACCTGAATTACGATTGGATCGTTTAATTAGTTAATACATGATGTCGACGAGTCTAAAACATCTCAATAGATCACATAATGCAGAAAACAAGATGAACAACTGACCTCTCTCCAACCAAATTATACATCCTAATGATGAGTGTTTCCTCGTCTTCTGAGAATTCTTGTTTCTTTTCTTTGCTACTTTCCTCTGAAACAAACAGTCCCACATCATCATTTACCATCAAACTCAAATAAAGCAAGTCGTCGAGTCGTATGAACATGTTATCTCGAAAACCATCACATGAACCTCATAAAACCAAAGAGTATAGGCAGAAATGAGGTACGAAAGACACACCCTGATTGGTTGAAATGATGTGTGATTTTACGGAATCAACATACCTTTCGGTAAGCGTGACATCACTTTGTGGTGAGATCCACACCATTTTTGGTGGACCCCACCATTTCAACCAATGATAGTGAATGTTTTGTTCACCCTCACCAAAAGAGGGTTAGCCCTGGCATTCTATCTAAGCTTGCCTAGTGCTTATCAAAAAGTTGATGAAATGAAGACCAGTTTTCAGCTTAACTTTGTTTAACATAATAAACAAGAAAAACAACAGAAAAACATGCTGTGAGATTGAATGCCTTCGTCCAAAAGCTAAGAACTTTAAAAGAAAAATGAATTCGCGGTACGGGTATGTATAAATACCTCGAAAATCAACAGAAGTCTCATTGGAAGAAGAGTGTTCTGAGTCAGCCATTTGGAGAGGGGGGGAGAGCCTGTTGATCTCAAAGTGACCTGTTGCAATTATCTTGTTGTTGGAGTAACTAAATTGTTATATAGGTAAATGTAGACTCCAGAAAAAGGCAAAAACAAAAACCCAAAAACTACCCATCCCTCGGATTGAGAATGGATGGTGATTAGAGAAGTGAAGAATGGTTGTTGAAACAGGGCACTGCATTTCTCCATTGTTTTGATAGTTAGTTGAATCGATGAGTTTGGCTGGAAGGAAAATATTTAATTGCTGTAATAGCTTTCTATTTAGGGACCCCAGAAAATCCGTGTTGCTGGATTTCTCATTGTCTTGGTTAAGATTGGAGATGGATCTGATTGTCCTGAAATAAAATTAGATCTTCAAGCATCTAAATTATACGCGTATGTTTTAGAACTTTACACAGCGTATGACTGCAAATGAGTCTAGTTGAGCCGATCAATAAGTTGTTCAAGCTTTTTATTGAAAACCACCGAAGGTGGTAGCGAAGATGGCAAGGGTGAGTCGGCTTAAGTGCTCCTCCCTTCCGTACACAATCCGACAAGATTCGAGTCCTACCAATTGCAGGACTGCCGTGGGTGGCCCTTTGTCCATCTAGTACCTAGGTGGTGCTGTGGCGACGAGCTATGGCTCGAACCAAACATTCCACAGCGGGTCGGGAGCCCATATGGTCACGCCCAATGGGGTTGCTACACTGGTTGCCCGCTCCCACCTTGTTGCAGTTAAAAAAAAATGCTACATATTGACAGCATAACCATCTTCCAATAGATATCACAAAATGTGTCGAATTAGTTTGTTCACCAGTCTAGTTTAGCCTATATCACGAACCAAACTCAAATAGCTTGGTTAGATAGATAGCAGAAATTTATCGAGTCTGGTACATGATCATTCAAGCTTATAGTTTGAAAACTCTACGAGTTTAGAAAAACGTTTCCAACCATTATTTTCTTAACTACAACTAGTCGATTACGGATAATATTTTCACAAACTGTATATGAGTCGATCAAATTCTTGAAATATTTGAAGTTACATAAACAGGACATAGCTTTTATGGATGTGCAAAAAAAATCATGCTACACAGTACCGAAAGGAATTAATAACAAGAAAAATCTAGGAAAGTCCATAAATGTATCCAGGGGTGAATGCCAAGTCTCTTTCAATGGCTTTGGTGATTGCTTGATAGGACCCATGGATGTGATTTTCCAATCACCATTGGACAACCAAATATCCTCTAGGACAACATATATGATCTTCATGCTTTTAATTTAATGCACATGATTGGTGAGAAGTAGGTTGTGATTTCTCTCACTCCTACTCATGTACCTATCCATACAAATGTATATATGGTCTGGAGCTAGGTTTTAGTTTTCGTAGTCATCTGGTGGGGCTATATATATTCTTTCGTGTCTATAATTTGCGGTGATACATTGAACTTTGGGCCCGACACGATAAAGGTGCAATACTCCTAGCACATATGTGTAGAAGCTTATCTACATATTCAATTTTTGTGCAAAAATATGTGTGTGTGTGTGTGTTGGACTAGTGGTTGAAAATTGCCACTACAAGTCCAGTAATCATATGGAGCTAAAAAGTTTATCCTTCCCCTTTTCTTAGTTGTAATGCATCCATCCTGTCCCTATAACTTCGTTAGTGTTTCTATCCTTGAAAACACAGAAAGTATTAATTTACAAAAAGTAAAGATATTCAGGATAAGGATTGGTTGAAAAAAGAGTTCTCTCTTTTTTTGTTAAGGGTTCTCCACAGGAAAAAATTTGGGTCTCTACTGGGTACCACATCGCTGAGCCTACGTGATACTCGAATGTTGCATTCGGGCCGTCCAATAAGTGTATTGGACAACCGAGATTAAAACACCCTCTCTCCTTACTCTCTCTCCACATCCAGACCACCCAAAGCTAAAATGGACGGCCTAGATTCGCCGAGGGTACCACGTGGAACCCTCTCGGTACTGAAAAATTGCTCCTTCATAGACTGTTGGGCTGTTGATAAGCTCAAAAAAAGACAGGAAAAACATTTCAATGAACTTTTTACACTTTTCGATACACTTTCATACTCTTTTAAACATTTTCACATATTTTAATACATTTTTAAATCCTTAATGACAGCCTCGTGGGTTTTTTTTTAGCATTTTCCTTCTAGTAATGCCATCTTACTCTAAATGTTCCACTTTTGGATATGTCCACGTCCCTGAGCCAAAAACTATTCCACAAAATGGTATTTTTATAAAACTTCGTAGGCCCAAGACACTTGATGATCAATCAAAAAACATTAAATTTCACTGTTTTGTGATGTTCTTTCCAATCATGTTCATGTTTATCAACAAGAACTATTTCTCCAACCTGAGTGTTTGAGAACTTTTTATCACCCAAACCATGGTGGTTCCAAACTTGTTTAGCAAACCCATTTAGTCTATCAACAGGGAAAGTGATGTGTCAATGGTGTTCTGTTCACTAAAAGGGTGAGAATTTTTAAAATTCCATAATTTATGAAAACTGTCCATTTTTTGTTGATCTTGCATGTGAAATAAAAAAAATTATCTTTGAAGAAAGAAAAAAGAAAAAACGATGCTTATGAAGGACAGACGCAAGGGCGGGTTAGCTCGGGTGACCACTCTAACCAAGTTTCAAAATTTATTTATAAATATAGTAATAATTTTTTTTTAAAAATTACATATATATAGGTTCGTCTGCCCCATAAATTTTTAAAAAATCTATTAGCTGTCCTACCCAAGAATTTTTGAATTTTTTTTTTTGAAAATCTATTACCTCGATGTGGACGGTCTACCCCGATGCTTTTATTCTAAAAGAGTTTCAGAGTCGCCACCCAGGTTTTTATTTTGAAAGAGGATTTAATAACCCGAGAAACCTGTTTATTTTGAAAACTCGAATGACTCTCGTGCCCCTAATTTTAGAAAAGAAGGGAAGGTTTTTAAGGTACCGAATGACT
The DNA here is from genome assembly GCA_963854785.1 of Vaccinium vitis-idaea. Classification (NCBI taxonomy): domain Eukaryota; kingdom Viridiplantae; phylum Streptophyta; class Magnoliopsida; order Ericales; family Ericaceae; genus Vaccinium; species Vaccinium vitis-idaea. The sequence continues at coordinate 28,822,025 of OY978221.1, read as the reverse complement.
CTCGTGCCATCTTTGAGTTCGGGAGCCAGGTTATAAGAAGGGAAGGTTTTTAAGGTACCGTTCTCGCCCGATATGAAATCGGTCTGCTTTTGGGATTCGAACCCTTTTTATTGCTTAACTTTGTTTAAAAAAACAATAGGCAGTCATAAATGACAGAAATATGAAGGGACAGATAACTTATAAATACAGAATTAACTCTGAAAAACATTAAGGAGAATTACTATACTGAACATTGCCCCGAAAAATCAATTTTATGGATTTCCAGTATGGAACAGTGCCGTACGGTATAATGTAATGCCGTACGGAACTGCCTTTTTATTGGCAGTGTCCAAAAACAGCAAAGTACCTAAATAAAATCTGGTATATTGTGCGCTCCTGGTGTATACCCTATAGAACTTGTATTCTTTAAGGATTCAAAAACTTGTTTTGGGAGTTCAATAAAATATACAACACTGTTCTGGATGAGCAACTTTAATCTGGAATAGATTTAGGATACCCTGCCCCTTTGTGATATTAATAAACCAAAAGAAACAAGGCATCAAAATGTATCTCCATGGAAGGTTAGCATCGTACGGCATTGCATAGTGTTGTACGGCTTAGAGACTTCGCTATGTTATTTTGCTTTGAATAATGGTCTGCTGAGCCAAACAGTATGAGGAATTGGTTTGAGCCAGTGGTGGCTCCCCTCAGGGTATTTGAAACAGAAACCTTAAAACTGTTACTAACCTTGATTAAGCTTGAGAACAATGCTCCTTGATGAAAATTTAGTTGAAAGTGCTTGAAAACACTTGAGGTTGAAAATATGGATGTGTGAGTGTAATGGAAGGTGTGGTATGAGGCGAAAAATGATAGTGTGGTGTATGGAGTGGGAGTTTCTCTTTGAAATGGGGTGTTCTTCCTTCTTTTTAGAAATGTGGCCTTTTTTTCTTCCTCTGCTTCCTTTCTCTCCCTCCATGGGGGTTTATATAGGCCAAAATATGCATGACGAGCAAGTAGATGTGGACAAAAAGGAAAAAAAAATCGGTGTTCAATTGACTGCCTAACATTTTTCAACACTTTGGGAGCAAGAAAAGACCACTGTACGGCACTTAGAGACCACCGTACGGCATTGGGGAGTGCTGTATGGCATTGGGGTACCACCGCTTGGCAATTGAAGTGGTCAAATAAGGTGGTGGAAGTCTTTTACTGCCTTACAGCATTAGGTGAGTGCTGTACGGCCTATTCAATGCCGTATGGCACTAAGCGAACTGCTCAACAGACCGAACTTCGCGGGGTTGTCCTGAGTGCTACTGAACTCCATTTCGTGCATGGTTTGAAGCGTTAAAAAACTTGTTAAGTCTACTTTCTAGCCGAAGTGGTTGGACCCAAAATAATTTGTACATCAAAATACATGACCATTTTACCCTCAAGTGGTCGGGAAAGAAGACATTTTGGTAAAATCCTCACATCTCCCTCATTTCTAAATGGATTGAGACATATTATATATCGATAAAGAGAGTTTTTAATGTACTAGAAGACCGTGTAGGCTAGAGTTTGTTTTGAAGGAGTTTTCTTTTGGGTTTTTGAAAGAAAAAGAGCATCTTTCTAGCTTCCAAGAATATTTCGCTCCATTTCATCATTAGGGAGTCGTCCGGCCACGGCTTAAGGGTATTTAGAAGGTCCAAATTGGGGTGTCTGTACTTGCCTAGTACTATTTTTTACCAAATGATCCCATAAATGTTAAGCGACAGCGCCACACTAGATCATTTATCCCTCTTTTTAACAAATAGGCCCGTCGAGATCAAATTAAAAAGTAAAAAAGCAAACCGTGATAGAGTTGCCCTTTGTGTATGTTCTAAATTTTATTGTAGTATTCGCCTATCAACACTCGAATAGTGCGTCCGTCCCTATCCTTATTAATAGAGGGAGTGTTAAAATCGTGAGCCCCGTGGTTATCTTATAACGAGTTTCAACTAGTCGAGCTCAAATAATTTGATTTATTTGAGGGCATACTTTCAATGTTTTTTTTTTTTCCAATGTTACTCTGTTGACTAGGGGGAAACTTTTGATATCAAACCCTAGTACAACATCACAAAACATGTTTTTATAGTTAACCCGAGGGGTTGGCTTGGTGGTCAAAACCTGTGACTTGAGAGGTTTATCCCTCTTAAGATCTCATATTCAAAAAAATTCAAGTGCCATGGAACTCTCATTAGCGGACAGATGGATTGATCCTACAAATTAATTGAAGTATCTATAAGCATGGTCCAAATGGTTGAGTTATGAAAAAAACATGTGGTTATACATAACATAGTTTGGCATCATGAAAACTTATGAGTTCCTCAAACAAGAAGGAATCTCTCCCTGGTGAGCACCCACAAGAAAATGACAAAGGAAGCTACACAAATAAGTACAAAACGTCTTACTATTGTATGCGCCAAATATAAATTGATCCGTAGAGCCGTAGGGTTTTTAACTCTAATTACGAGAAATGGAATTATTATGGAACCGAAAAATGAAAGGAGATTGAAGCAGGTCCATGTGATCTGAGAAAGAAAATAAGCAACCTTACAAGAGAATGGATTGTACTTATCAAAAAGAACAAAAAAACAAAAATCAAAACAAGAGGCTGGACTGGTACTATTTACCTCGTTGTTGCACATGATGTATGGCTAACAAAGAGGGCCGGCTCAGGAGTAAGATCAGTAAATCTCCGAGATTGGACAACCCTCCGGACTGGGGCAAGTGCAACAACAAAAGCAAAAATCGTAGATTACTAGATTATATTTAATAATACTCCCTCCGTCCCATTTTGATAGTCCAACTCGGTCTCCAATGGAATTTTTAAATTGTTAATAACTTTCAATCTACTCTCTTCGCTCCAAAATAAGTGTCTCATACTCTCTCTCTCTCTCTCTCTCTCTTACTATTTTTCAAATCAATAAATTAAGACCATGTTCGGATTGGTTTTTGGAAACCAAGTTTTCACTTTTTCTGTGGGCCCAACCCACTTTTTTCTCTCCTCTTTGCATTTTTTGGAACACTACTCTAGTCCATACATTGTAGGAGATGTGTCCGTGGAGCCTACTTCGATAACCCACACAATGATCTTAGCCGTTCATTACTTTTAAAATAATGTTTTTGAGTATCTACTAAAAAATCAGCTCATTCTAAAAACTATAAGTGGTTGATCTAACTTCTTAGGTCTTGTTCTCCAATAGATTTTAGGTATATTTTATGAAACTCTCATAAAATGAACATTTTATGGAGGGGGGATAAAATAGAGTTGTTTTCCCAACTGATAAAATATAGTGGTTTTCCTATAGATTTTAGGAGTATTTTATGAAAATCTCATAAAATCACTTTTACATTTTGTGTAGAGATTGGAGTGTCATAAAATGTGAGATTTTATGAAACAAAAATCTGTTGAAGAACGAAGCCTAATTATTTATTCACAATTTAGGATCTTGAATACTGACAAAAGTTTGAAATAAAGTTAGACAACTGGATCAAGTACTTAAAATTATACAATTGATTTGATTTTTTTATGGATGACTCAAAGAATAATTTTAAAACTAATGGACAGCTTGGATCTTGTGTGAGTTTTCGAAGTCATGACATCCTCGTGACATTAGGGAGCATATGAAAGTCATGACATCCTCGTGACAATTAACGACATATCGGCCCTAACAAATTTCAATAACAATCTTCATAATTCATAAGTAATAGATTAATGATTAATTTGCTAAATAAAATCATTAGATAATCCTTATTGCTCCTCATCAATTACCATCGCGATTAAAAATAGGAAAAGAAAGAGTATGTAGAAAGGAAAGATGTTACAAGAATCCTACGACTCAAACAGTATTTTCTTTGGATTTAATGAGGGAAAAAACAAATGCAAAAAGCAAAGGAAGTGATAATTGATGGTAGGGCCAAAAAGATGATTATCATTGTGAAGGATATGGAGACACAGAAAAACCATAAATACCATCTCGGGTCACCTTACCTAAACGTGTCTGTACCTTTGCAATTACAGTCGCAAGAAACTTTTGGGCGATCCCGCGGTTAAAATTGCACGGGAATATAGGTACAGAGACTTTTTCGGTAGAGAAGATTTGACCTCGATAAATAATCGAGGAATCATCATACTATTGAGAACAAAGATGGAGCCAAACAAGAATCACAAATTACACATGCCAGCAAAACCATAAAGAAAATCAAGAGTACTAGCTACACATGGAGTGAGAATACATGGATTTAGGGCTATACTCAGGTACCCTGCTATACTTCATAATTTACACACAGCAGCAGTTGCTACCAAATAGGAACAATCTGCTGCCTCTGCCTGCTATTTAGAAACCATGGATCTTGATGTGTTCTTTTTTCACAATTCCAGCCTGCATTGGAAAAAATAAAAGGTACAAACAGATTTGGCATGAAAATAGGACCAGAACATAATAAGGCTGTGTTTGGATCATAGTTTTACAAAGGCAAATTAATGATAAGAAACACAAATCAATAAATTTAGGTTCTTCACTTCACTAACTTCCTAACCATTCCCTTAAATTGTATGCCTGCTTGGGTAGAGATGGATTTCAACTGAAGAGATTTAATGTTTAAATTTTAACAAACATATACAAAGTTCTAATTATACGTGGCGACCGACAGAATAGTGGCCGATCGACATGTTGCATTGACATTGTATAACTACAATATTCAGCAATCAACTAGATATCGAAATACCAATATTAACTATAACATTTTAATAAGATATTCTTGTTGAACAATGAATCACTTCATTTAATTTCCACAGCAATGCAAACCAAGATTTATCTTCCCCCATAAATCTCTATCCACAAAATAGAACCTAACCACAGCACTGTACAACGAATGTGATGTATGAGAAGTACCTGAACAAGGAAAGTAGAGACGTTCTTTCGCTGGTCGCCTTGAAGTTGGATAACCTAAGTCCATCACATAAGTTTTATGAAGTTAGGCATCTGACTACAAACTTAACAGAGCGGAGATTGCACTGGAACGGCACTAAATATAGTGCGAGCTTGCTCCGCTCACCTGGCCCAACTCTGGGTCTTGCACAACAGTACCATTGCAGCAAAACTCCTTTTTAAGGTCTTTTAGTATCTTATTGTAGCTGAATTGCTTCTTCAATCCTTGGACAGTGGTCAGGCTTTTTCTACCATTACGCTGCTGTATACGGATATGCACATACTCCTTTGACCCAGCACCCGAGTCCTCAGCATTTGCCTCTGCGAATGGATCTGCTCACAAAAAGACAAAAACCACAACTGTATATATTCAGCCGAAATCTACGGGAACCGCTGGCATGCTGGTATTGTTACATAAAGAGGCCACCGAGAATACTTTAAGGTTCTATTCTCCCAGATTGCTATACTTTTTTTTTTTTTTTTTTTGGTCCAACGGAAATTCATTGCTATACAAATAGTATGCTGAGTACTGTATAGCAATCATAACCAATACTGGCCCAACAGCGGCTATGAAGAGAACTAGCAGTATCCACCGATGATTCAGTTATATAGCATAAAGACTCTATTGTGGAAAGTAAATAACTGAACGAAACACACATACCGAAGGTATTAGGAATCTGGATGTCGAGCTCAGACATGAAACTTGGCTGCTAGAATTGAAGGGACCAAACTGACAGGCAAAACCCTCTCTTGTTAAGAACAAGTGCTCAGAACTGAAACATAACGAAAGTTACAATCAGATTCTAACCAATGCCTAAATAATATGAAATCAGCAAACCTCTACCAGCATTGTCCCAATTGCTTGTATCACCTCAAGGAAATAATTCCACTGCGTTGATTTAGATTTAAGTAGGCCATGAAACTTTATTTTAGTATCTGAAATTATACCAGAGACATAGAGATGCCACTGTAATACTAGTCTTTATTGGATGGTTTAGGATGTAAGAATTCCAACTCATCAATGCCCAAAATGCTCACGGAAGAACACTTGAGACCAACGAGAGAGAGAGAGAGAGAGAGAGAGAGAGAGAGAGAGAGAGAGAGAGAGAGAGAGAGAGAGAGAGAGAGAGAGAGAGAGGCCACCAAGAGATACAAGCCTAGCTAAGATAACAAGATTAAGGGTATCCACCTCCCATGCCTCAGGAAGTGTGCAAGGCAAGGCTGAAGGTCCTTAAGTGGGCGACCCATTTTGATGGAAGCCCATAGCTGGCAGTATAATACTGCACGATATAACGCTCAGTCCCTCACCAGATCAAGTTGGGACAAATATTCAATTTTAGTATCCCTCTTGGCTGCATTTTACACGGAGAAAGCAATTCCTATTTGGCTGCATCTAGAATTGATCTTGAAAATACAATCATGTATTTAGACAGACTGGCAAAATAAAACTCTACTTGAACAATAAAATGAGATGAATTCATCATGTCTTTACACCACAACAAACAAGTCACCAATGCTTTCAAAGGCTAAGTTGGGGCTCACCTCAAGGCAACGCTACTACCAAACGCCTCAAGGCTTTTGGTGGAACCGGTTATGCTTAACGGCGAGTTTGGTTCCGGTGTTCTCGTGTCTCCCAGCCGATCTATTCCTGGGTGGATCTGGTGTTGCCTAACGGCGTTGGGAGTTCGTGGCTGGTGGTTGGTCGGCGAGTTGTGGCGGGGTTTGGCGTCCTGCGTGAAGGTTTGGGTTTGGTTGGGAGGTGGGCTGGGTTTTGGCCTTTAGGGCTGGACCATCTTATTTCGTGTGCAGATTGTTAGATCTGGGCTTCTTGGCCCTTGGGACGTATTGGCGGTGGATGGCGCATAACGGGGCTGCGGTTTGAGGGTGTTGCTGTGCGGCTGGTTTTGGTGAGGAGGTCCTGCCGTTCTCGGGGTCAGCAACAGGGGCATGTTCCCCGGGATTCCGGCGTCGGTGGTTCGTCTCACTATTTGCAGCCGTGGTGCAGTGACGGCGGTGGCTGGGCATGTCGGCGTTGGCAGCTGGTCTTTGGGGGAACCTTAGGGTTTTTTGTATTGTATTTCTCTATATGGGCATTGTGGCCTTTTGGGTTTAGGCTTTGGCCCGTTAGATGTGGGCCTCGATTGGCTTCTTGCCAATCAAGGATTGGGTCTCGGACTAGGCTTTAATTGCTTTCTCCTTGCTCCTATTGTCATTGTAATCTTTCAATGATTAATGAAATCTTTTTTGCCGTGCAAAAAACAAGGTGCGCCTCTTATGCCTTTTTACGCATTTCATCTGAAACATACGCCTTTTTAGAACGACATGGCTTATAGATCTTCACTCTCTCTCAACCTGTCAATCCCTTACTCGAAATGAGAAAGAGTACCTATTTGATACCTTACTGTCAATGGTAGGGGAATGGCATGAGTAATCCCATTTTGGCCCAAAAGTGCAAAAAACCCTAACCCAATGGCCACACATTTGGCCGGGCATAAATGGCTGCACCCATTTGTCCACCCATTTTTACCCAAAAATGGCACAAAAAATGGCCCCATTTTTGACACATTACCATAGCAACCACCAAATCCTCCATCTTACATGTGTCCGGTTTGGGATGCAAAAGGAATTATTGCAAAAAATGGCATTGCAAATGGCAAATTTTCAGTGGTCGTGCCATTTTGGCACAAGCCATTCCCAAAAAATGGCCATAAATAGTTCCATTTGACCAAAAAATGACAATGTTGGGGCAATGGTGCATTGCCATTTGCAATGCAATTTTTTTCCAATAATTCCCTTTGCTCCAGAAAATCTAAATGCTGGTAAAGGTGTGTTTTATTGTTGCATTGGACAGTTTTACTCCAAAACCTTGAGTGTATAAACACTTGGATATATTTGTCTTTTGAAACTTTTATCTTCGATTACAGTCCATGCCTGAGGAAAAAAGTTGAACAAAGATAGAATAAAAATTCCCTTACAAAAGCCAGTCTTTCCAAGAAACTAAACCTAACCTCAGTAATGCGATAAATAAGTTCTTTTCCCAACTCAGAAAATTCCTCTCCAAATTTTTTGACTGCTTCGTCATTCGTGTTTTTTCATCTTCAGTGATTTTTAACAAATTATTTATTATTTTTTACCACTTTGGATGTATATGGCATAGCTCTATTCAAGAAGTAAATTATTTTTGTTAAAATGTTTAAAAATTTGAATATAGACGAACAAAAAACGCAACCCTGTATAACCTTTTTTATCTAAAAAACTTATGGCAAAACTGACAACCAAAAAAGGCAGCTTTTCGTATAAACTTCCTAACTCTCGTTCTTAAAGTTCGCTAATTCTATCCCAACGGACTGCGTAAAAAAAAAGAGAACCGAAATACACCAAATCAACAAAAATTCAGGCCATTTTCCAAGAATTAACAAATGAAACAAAATCATGCCAGGGATAAATTACTAATTAGGGCAACATGTGTGGACACGACAAGAACTCGTCATTCAATACCCAATTAAGAAACTACATGAAATAAAAAAAACAATAGAACAAAATAAGACTTGTAATTCAAAAGTCGGAAATTTGATATCTATTCCCCAACAAAGACAAACTAACATTCACTAAAATCTTGATTCTTTTTACCATAATTAAGGCCTGAATTACGAAAATTGCGATTATGTTACATCAATTACCTATTCATGTTACCAGAAATTAGTAATTGATTACTCAATAGAGAGAGAGAGAGAGAGAGAGAGAGGATACGAGAGAACAATTTAACGCAAAAACTGATAGAAACAAGAACAAAACAAAACTAATAGATACATGAAGACGTATTCAGCTATCTTTCTATGTATGTGTATGTAAGGGAAGAACAGACCACCTGATTATGTAGAAGGATTTGAGTTTCGACGAGGTTGAGGAAGGGGGTGATCGAGGAATACAGAACAACGAAGCTTCCAGAGAGAGAGACAGAAATGTTCGGGATAAGACAGAGTGGAGAGATAAAAGGGTTAATTGAGAGAGAAATGTTCGGGATAAGACAAACAGTTAATTGAGAAATGTTCGGGTTAATTATCTCTTTCATCCTCAAATTATTCCAAATAATTGTAATGGGAAATTTCAAAAGCAGAAACCCTGTATTTTAACGCAAATGTCTAATAATTTTATTTCAATTAAACACCTAATCTTACCTGTCGTTACTAAATTTGGCAAGTTTGGCACCTCGTGTCAATTTCCGTCAAATTGGTAAAGGAAATTGCATACCTAGCCCTTTTTTTTTTTTTTTATTGGTAAATCAGCTTGAAATAAAAAGAGGCTAAACGAATTTACAGCCTACAAGAAGCATATCACAGGAGGACAAAAAAAAAGAAAAAGGAAAAGGTGCAAAGACGTCTACAAGGAGCATATCACAGGAGGACAAAGAAAAAAAAAAAAAGGAAAAGGTGCAAAGACGCCGACACAAATCCGTCAGGAGGGATGGACAGGATGACTATAATGGGATGGGCCTAAATGGCCAAGGAAAACAAATACTGATAATGATTATATTTCTTAAGAGAAGTGTTTCTAAATAGAGGACTGATAATGGACAATATTAACAAACTCAAATAAGAAAAACTAAAACTAAAGCAAAACTAAGACAACATATTAAAACTAAAGCTAAAACAACAACAAAAAAAATAGTAAAACAAAAATAGTAAAAGTTAATAACAGCCTACTATCTACTCCCTCCGTTCCTATTTGTTTGTCCCACACTCTCTCTCTCTTGCCTTTTTTCAAATAAAAAAATTAAGTGATTCCATGTATTATTTTTCAAAAAATTTTGCACCGAATTAAAGTACACGATGAGTACTTTAATTCAGTGTAATTTTTTTTGAAAAATGATACACGAAAACACTTTATTTTTTCATTTGAAAAGTGTCACGACTTTTCGTAATTGACCAACAAATAGGAACGGAGGGAGTATCTAATAAGGGGTGGGAATGTTCCAAGAGGCAAGCAAGCCTCCAGAATTTGTGTCAGTTGGGATCTTAGATAAGGACAACAACCTACATCTAGAGCTTGGGCAGTGTAGTGAATGTTTTGGAATTTTCTAACATTCCTCTCAATCCAAACATGGTACAGAGTGACAGTGAAAGTTAACTTAATGAGTATGGTTTTAATTGATCTACTTCTAAAAGTAGAAATTAAAGCAACCAAGCTCGCCAAAGACTGAGATTGCCAAGTGAGATGAGATTTGGCAGAGACTTCAATCCAAACCTGTTTCGTATAAGGGCAATTAAAGAAGAGGTGATCATGACTCTCACTGCCAGAACAAAAGCTACAACATGAAGTAGGCTTAATTCCAAAAAGAACAAGCCTATCTTCCGTTGACAATCTGTTTTGAATTGCAATCCAAGCAATGAGGCTACATTTGGGAATATGGGAGGGGAACCAGACAATGTGGCTCCAACTTACCAAAGGGAAAGTGATTCCTTAATTGGTTCCAAAGGGAGGAAATAGTGAACTGGCCATTGCTAATGAGAGACCACCTACAGCTATCAACAATAGGAGGATTATGTTTTGCCAAAGATGGAAGTGATTGTCTAATCTCATTAAGCTCAAGTGTTTGCGTAACAGGGAATCGCCATTGATGAGGATTGTGAATGATTGATGACATAGTTGCATCATCAGCCAAACCTGAGTCATAAACAACATGAGGACCAAATTTCTCAACTAGTGGGCCTAAAGGATGCCATTTATCATACCACAATGAGGTGGTAAGACCATCCCCAATTGTGGATGTGATAAAGGGGTGGATTAGAGTTCTGAGTTGGAGAAGTTTCCTCCAAACCCAAGATGGACTGCTTGTAATTTTAACTTTCCAAAAACTTTTGCCTTTAGTAAATAGGATTTGACCCATTGGCACCACATAGATTGCTCACCTCCGAAATAAGAAACCACACATGCTTCGCAATGGCAGCTTTATTCCATACTTGAAGGGATTTGAAGCCAAGACCACCCTCATTTGTTGGGGAACAGAAGTGATCCCAAGAAACTTTGGCAGTAGTGCTTTTGAGATCTGTACCAGACCAAAAGAAACCCCGGAGGATTGATTCAATTTCCTTTACCTTCTTAGGAAATATGAAGAGTGAAGACCAATAAGTCTGCATAGAGAACAAAACAGACTTGACAAGTTGTACTCTTCCAGCATAAGACAAATATCAGTTGGCCCAAGACTTAGTACGACTTGTAATTCTATCAATAAGGGCCTTGCAATCAGAGTACTTGAGTCTGATGGAAATGAAAGGGACTCCTAGGTACCTAACAGGAAGAGAGCCTTCTTTGAATCCCAAAATGTCAAGAATAGCTTGCTTGACATTTCAGATGGAGAAATGGCTCTGTTTTTACTGAGATGGTAAAATAAAAACTAAGTGGACATATTTTAGGAGGAAATTTATAAATAACCCATGCATCTCTTTATCGCCGTTAGATTTTAGAATGCATCTGGGGCACAATAACTCATTCTACCTCTTTCAAAATCACTCCCCCACACACCACCTTAATTGATGCTTTAACTGTGCTCACCCGTTTGCACTCAGGGAGGATGTATTTGGATTGAAACTATGTCATTATCATTAACCATTTACTCAAATTTGTCGTCATATTTGGATTTTGCCCATCTGTTAAATTAATTGAATAAAGGGGATAGTCTACCTAAAAGTCTAAAACATCCAAGGAATAAAAAACAAGATAGTTGAATTGATTAAGGAAAAGAAGGTATTGCCTCTTCAATGAAAGATCGAGCCGTTAACAACTAGTGTTTCCTCCTTTATAAATCTAGTTTCTTGTCCTTAATTCCATTTTGAGCAAGGGTGTAAATCCCATTCGATACCAGCCAGTACGTACCATTTTGGAAGAAAACCGGTAAAACCACGGGCTGGTTTCATTTCAGCTAATTTCTCGGTGAGTTTCAGCAGTGCCGGTGAGTTTCGGTTAGTTCCAGCAAGTATCAGCACAATGAAAAAGTTGCAGAAGTTAAACAAAGAAGACAATGAATGTAATACCCCAATCACACATCAGTGGGATATGTAAATTGAAAGTTAAATATAAACAATTTTGAGCAGCTACTATATAACTTGATGTTAACCTTTTGAGCCAAGTGGTTAGGCTAAAAGTTGGCAGGTGAGCTGGAGCAGGTGGTATCAGAGCTTGCACCAACCGGAAGTGTGAGGCGGGTCCCGCGAGAAACGTTCTTGGGTGGGCCCAACAAGTAGGGTGAAGTTTGAGGTGGGTGTCGTGCTTGGGCGGGTCCCACATGAGACAAGCTTAAGGAGTTTGATGTGATTAAGCGGGTACTTGTATCGCATCGCTTGGTGCATGGAAGTGATGGACCATGAGGCCCAACTAAGATGCTGCGATTCTAAGTGGGGGAGCTTGTAATACTCCAATCCCACATCGATGGGATATTGAAATTAGAAGTTAAATATAAATGATTTCGAGCAGCTACTGTATAACTTGTGATTAACTTTTTGAGTCACGTGGTTAGGCTAAGAGTTAGCAGGTTAGCTGGTGCGGGTTGCTACAATGAAAGACAGATCTGGTCTCTTACCGATCCACCGTAGCCCCAAATAGAATATTATTGGCCGGTTTTCAACCTCTGCATTCAGGTTGAAACTTTCATGTTTCAATAGGAGAAGAAGAGGAAGAGATGAGACAAGAGAGAGAGTGTGAGAGAAAGTGGGCACATACATTTTTCTCTTTATGGTGGAGTAAAAGCACTACAGCTGTTAGGCTCTTGGGCTAAAGAATATATACTGTGTATATTGGTTCATTTTTAGTTGCTTAATGCACAAAGTACGCGTGTATATATGTATTTGTCATATACTTATTTATTGTTTATTACTGTATCGCCTTTACTTGTGGGTAATAGTTGCAAAGAATTAATTTAAAGCATTTGTGAAGACTAATTTTTCATTATTTGATGTTTTCTTTGTTGTCTAATTGTGGACGGCCCGCCGAGATTGCTCGAAAAAGATTGTGATTTGTTAGAGTCGCCACCCGGATTTGAGGTCCGAACCCGAGAAACCGATAAAAATATGACTCATTGCCCATAGAAAAAGATTTTACTGATCATGGCGGAACCACAGATTTCTCGGATTCGGGGGTTTGGTTACGAGAGGGGAAGGGTTTTACGGCACCCCTCTCGCCCGGTCCGTGAACCGGTCTCTACTTGATATTCTGTGGGATTTTGGAAATGTTTAAAATTTGATTTATTCACATAAATGGGGAATCGGGGACGGGAATCACATAATAACAAAATATGCAAGAAATGCGATTTTACTGTGGATGCTTGTGCACACAATCTACATGGATGATGAACGTGAAACTACAAATGTTCACAAAAATAAATTACAACAGAAATCGTACAATAACTCAAGAAATTATGAACATGAGACTCATTAAATTGTTTGCAATCTGGATTCCAGAATGGGGATTGAGCGCTCAAAGGTAGTGACTTGAGCGCTCAACCCTCATTCCACCCGAGCATTTTTCTTGCTGGTTTTCAATATTTGATGCTGCTTTAAGACTTAAATTCATCACAGAAAGATCACACAAGCATCACCTCTCTTTTGAAATTACCAGAAAATGCTTAAAACCAACTTGCTTTAGAACCAGTTTGAGCGCTCAAGGCTCATGGGTTGAGCGCTCAAACCAATTCTGCAAGAGAGAGAGATCCAGATCACAAACACTATATTGACAACTTATATACACTTAACAAAGAATTAAACCATAAATCATCACTCAAATTGCTGGAAAACTGCAAATAGGCCAAGAACAGCTTGAGCGCTCAGAGATCTGACCTTGAGCGCTCAAACCATAACATGGCTTTCCACTGTTTAACCTTTAAACTGATTTTACTACTTCCTCAGGACCACCAAAGGCATAAAATAAAGTTTCAAAATGACAGACAGCCACTGTTTTGCAATCAAACATGAGAAATTTGAAGTTTTTTTGATGTTTAATCACTATGAAATGGTTAATTTACATTTATGCATGTAATTTTGTTGTGGAAATTAACTGTTTTGAAAGCTACATGAACACAATTAACTTCTAGACAATGATCAAAATCAAAAGAAAGCTCAGAAGTTAACAAAACAGTGGTCTGTTCAGAACTGGGCCTGAGCGCTCAAGGCCAGAGGCTTGAGCGCTCAAACCTGTTCTAACTGCAAATTTGAAAGAGGTTTTTAAGCAACTTTCAGGCCTTTGTGAGTTCAATGCAAGTATAGAGAACTTGCTTAAACTCCCTAGCCTTCCTCAGAAAGATCAAAACAGTGAATTCATCACATGTTTTTACTACCTTTTGGAAAATGTTTGAGACTTGAGCTTGATTCTGGACTTTGAGAGATTGATTATGGATGTTCTTGGCTTGTATTCTGTACGAATTGGACAATGTAGGTGATTGACAGATGATCAAGGGTCGAATTTCTGGGTTTTGTGGGTGGTATTGTAGGTGGTTTTAATGGTAGAAGGATGGTTTTGAAGAGAGAGAGAGAGAGAGCAGTGGTTTTCTGGTAGAAACTGAAGGTAAGGAGTGGTAGAATCCGTCCCTCAAACCAAGGGGCAATGGGTGGTTTTATAGAGTGAGCGGGAGGGAAGAAAGGAGAGAGAGAGAAGTGGGTTTATGTATTTGGGAGCATTTCAGGCGTATTTTAGGACTTAGTGGGGTGTATTATACGTATAGGGATCGTATAAGATCAACCACAGACGCTCCCATGCAGGAAATCTCATGATGAGATACTCTGCAAGTTGCTGACTGGACGGGGGTTGAGCGCTCAAGGCTGTGGACTTGAGCGCTCAAGGTGCTCCTCAGGGGTTTGAGCGCTCAAAGCCATGGGCTTGAGCGCTCAAGGCTATGGATGGCAGATTGATGGTTTGGCTTGGTTCAACAATGCTTGGGTTGGTTTGGCACATTTTGATTGCTTGGGTAGTGTTTGGTTGGTTTTGGTCAAACTCAAATCATTTTCACCAGTTCCAGGTAATTGTGATTGATCCGTTTCATCATCGGAGATGCATGAGCGTATTTCGGGTTCAAAATCGGGGTGTCTACAGTTGCCCCTCTTGGACGGGACTCGATGCCATTGATTTGGTATGAGTGACGTCCAAGACATAGACAACCCGACTCATTCCCCGCGATACATCTCAAGTCACAAAGGAAAACTTTAAAGATCAATCGGTCGTGCCACTCAGGCTGCCTACGTACCCTATTGTAGGGATCAGACCGGCGTAGTTCCTGGGGGCATATGCAAACAAATGCAACGGGTTCTCCTGTCCCTCAGAACGATTGATTAAAAAGTTTGGTCCCTCAGGACGATTGATTTAAAAAGTTTTGTCCCTCAGGACGATTGATTAAAAAGTTTGGTCCCTCAGGACGATTGATTTAAAAAGTTTGGTCCCTCAGGATGATTGATTAAAAAGTTTGGTCCCTCAGGACGATTGATTTAAAAAGTTTTGTCCCTCAGGACGATTGAAACCATGCAAATCGACGAGCCTTCCCGGGTCGTGAAATGCCAAACAATTATGCGAATCAACGAGCCTTCCCGGGTCGTGAAACGCCAAACAAATGAATTATGCAAATCAACGAGCCTTCCCGGGTCGTGAAATGCCAAACAATTGAATTATGCAAATCAACGAGCCTTCCCGGGTCGTCAAACGCCAAACAAATGAATTATGATTTTACGTGAATCGTCAAGCCTTCCCGAGTCGAAACACTAAAAGCAAATGATTGTGACTATGATTGTGATTGTGATTGTGATTGTGATTGCATTGTGATTGTGATTGGGATTGGATTGTGATTGTGATTGTGATTGTGATTGTGATTGTGATTGTGATTGTGATTGTGATTGGATTGTGATTGTGATTGAGTGTAGCTACCCTCTGAACAACGGGGAGGCTAAATCCAATGGGGCTATCCCTTGAGCAACAAGATAACCAATGATAAGATGATTGTCTACTGAGCAACGAGACAATCGAGGAAATGTGATTGCTTACTGAGCAAAGAGGCAATCAATACGCTATTGAACCAAACACATAAATGTGATGGTCTTAGCGGCACAATGGTTCATCAACAACAAATTCTCAGAATAACTGATTAAATGCACTAACTGGTTAAACAAATATACTCAAACAACTTGACATGATTGATGTACACAATAAATGATTGATTGATTGAATGCACCAGCTAGGCGGCTTTTCAATGATTATCCCAAATGACTTGACCATGCTGGTTTTGAAATTAATTTTGAAAAAGGTGACCATTTCTGGTCTTGAAATTAATTTTGAAAAGGTGACCATTTCTAGTCTTGAAATTGATTGAAAAAAGTTGTCCCTCAGGATGATTGGTTGAAAACTGTCCCTCAGGACAATTGATTGATTTAAAACTTGTCCCTTAGGATGATTGGTTGAAAACTGTCCCTCAGGACGATTGATTGATTTAAAACTTGTCCCTCAGGATGATTGGTTGAAAACTGTCCCTCAGGATGATTGATTGATTTAAAACTTGTCCCTCAGGATCATTGACTTAAAAGTTGTCCCTTAGGACCATTGATTTAAAAGTTGTCCCTCAGGACGATTGATTTAAAAGTTCTCCCTCAGGACGATTGAGGACGATTGATTGAAAACTGTCCCGCAGGACGATTGCATGCGACTCGTGCATCGACACTCGACGACAACAACGACAACATTCCTTCTTTAAAAAAGTAGGAGGCTCAATGGGTGGCTCTTTTGCTTTACTGTCTTTCCCTTGAGGCCAAGGTTTGGGTTGGAGCTTAGCAAAACTTGGGTTTTGGATTGGTTTGAGGCTTTTAGGCTTCTATGCCCCAGTCCTGGATTTGGGTGTATGCTTCCCCCAGAAATGGCATTAGGCTGACATGCCCCACAGATGATGATCCTCAAATCTGATTTTCTTTCTCGGCTCTGCTGATGGTTTTGACAACCAATTGACCATGTACCCAAACACGGGTTCTTTGATTAATTGAAATCGTTTCCACGAGTCAAGGATAGACTACATGATTGACTGTTTGACAAAGAGGTGGATTTTTACAAGGCCGAGGAATTTAATCGGCCTTTTGGACAAACGGATGGACATTGATGAGACCGACAAGGCCAAGGAATTTGATCGACCTTTTTGACAAGGGGGTGGACATTGATGAGACCGACAAGGCCAATGAATTTGATCGGCCTTTTTGACAAAAGGATGGACATTGATAAGACAGACAAGGCCAAGGAATTTGATCGACCTTTTTGACAAGGGGGTGGATTGTGACAGATAAGACTTGGGGAATTTGATTGACCAGGTTGACATGACGGATATGAGCAACTATGTGAATAGCTTGATTGGGGTGCCCCGAGTGAGCAAAGGTTGATACGGAAGAACATGTCAACTCGAAGGGTATGGAAGACTATGCTGACCCAAAGTTTCTGAAAGATGGCAACCATGCTTCACCATTGATGTCGAAATTGTCATGATAAAATTAGATTTTGATTTTGTGATTGTTTTACTCCGTCAAGTGATGTTCATTCAAATCTACAATAAAACACAAGATTTCTTGTCGTGAACCCATGCCCCAGATTGTTGATGATGCCTCGTTGATTTTCCTTCAAAATGCCCCAGTTTAGAGGGCTGCTAATGAAGACCCGTTGATATGCCCCAGTTTGGATTTTTGCTTTGCATGACGCCAGTGTTTGCACAATGCTTTGACTTTTTCAAGGGAGATTAGACTGTTCCCTTTTGACTTGAATTCTCACTATCAAGTTGCACTTTCCAATCTGAAAGGACTTTTATCTAGGTTATGATGGGGCCAAGGTTATGGGTTTAACAAAGGAAGGATTATAGGCTCAAAACATCTCATTTTTCCTCGGGGTTATTTGAGCTAGCAGCTATCTTGGACTTTTTGTGCCATTTTTGCTTCTGATGGGTGCTTTCATGTGCTTTTTCTTGCTTTAAATGAGCACTTCCTTTCATTCGTTTCAAATTTCTTCAGTGTTCTTCATCTTGTTGCACCCATGTATTTGACAAGCCTATGAGTTTGGCACTTTCATTGTTATGATACTTTGAATCTTTACACGCTTGTATCTTTGGCCCTTTTATTCTGCTGGCTGTCATGTGTTTGACACTTTCATATTTCTTGTTTTACCCCAGTGTGGGGGATAGCTGCCTAGCTGGGTTCTTTTTCAAGGAAATTGATTCAGGCTCAAAAGGGCTTTGCAATGGATATTTATGTGGGGAATCAAACAAAGAATGCCTTTCTTCATTTTGAATTGTGCAACTTGATGTGGAGAACTCATGCTTGCTCTAACTTTTGCCTAGATCTCATTTTGAAGTTTGATCTAGCGAGCTTTTTGCCTTAACTTTTGCCTAGACCGCCCTTACGGGTTTTCGACCTAGCAGGCTTTTTCTGTGTCAAAGCATTGCTTCTTGATGGTGCTGGGGAATGATCCATTGAAAATCCTCCTTGTACGGGGCGAGAGTTCAATCCAAATCCATCTCGTGTTTTGAAGTGATTATCATGTTTCTCAAATGATGGTGGAAAACAATTCCAAGTTGAGATATTATTACAAAAATCCAAGTTTATGATTGACAATTTTAACACAACGGGGGACAACATTGATTTTTTATAGTTACGACCGAACCGCGAAGGGTTGCCT
Source organism: Vaccinium vitis-idaea (assembly GCA_963854785.1). Classification (NCBI taxonomy): domain Eukaryota; kingdom Viridiplantae; phylum Streptophyta; class Magnoliopsida; order Ericales; family Ericaceae; genus Vaccinium; species Vaccinium vitis-idaea. The sequence continues at coordinate 28,803,426 of OY978221.1, read as the reverse complement.
ACGTATCCCTTTGCAAGGAATCAGGTCGCGCGTAGTTCAGAACTACAAAGTTGACTCTATTTTTGGTCCTTTTTCTTTTTCTTTTTCTTTTGACAATAACAACAAGATATTACAGACTCGAAGATGAAAACACATAGACGAGGAAAATATAAACAGACTCGAAATACAAACTGACTCAATTAGAAGTGAAAACTTGACTTGACACTTGAAGACTTCCAAGACTCGTGGAAGATTGAATTATTGCATGGTCATTGATGATTCATCGGTTCGACGAGGTATTCGGCTTCACCAGCGGAGCAGAAATGGATCCGTTGTCAATGAGATCTTGTATTTCGTGACGAAGGCGTTGGCATCTCTTGGTAGGGTGACCGGGTGTTTGATGGTAGATGCAGAAGGTATTTGGGTTGTAGGAAGGCGGAGGATTTTGTGGAGGTGGGGTTGGTTGAAGTGGTTTGAGGAAACCAGCCATGTGAAGCTCTTTATAGACCGAGGGTAAAGGTGCAGAGAGTTGGGAAAATTTTCTTCGCTGGTTTTGACGGTTAGTTTGGGTCGTGATCTTGTTGATTGGTTCAGTTTGGTTGGGATCATTATTGGTGAAGCTCGAAGAGGCGTTTGTGAGGGTGATTTCATTGATGTTGAGGTTTCGTTTATGCTGAGGTGTGGAGTTTGATATGGTGTTGGGTTCTAGTGGCAGAAGAGAGATGGTTTTATTGTCAATGAGATCTTGAATCTCGTGATGAAGGCGTTGACAATCATCGGTAGTATGATCGGGCACTTGATGGAAGGCACAGAAGGTGTTTGGGTCATGGTAAGCTGGGAGCTTTTGAGGTAAAGAAGTTGGAGAGAGTGGTTTAAGAAGACCGGCCATGAGAAGCTCCTTATAGACCAAAGACAGGGGTGTGGGGAATTGGGAGAATTTTCTTGGTTGGTCTTTAGGCCGGTTGATTTGGATTATGGTCGTGGTTGGTTTGGCTTTGCTGATGGTGCTGGTTGCGAAGTTGGGGTTGATATTTGTGGAGCTGGGGGTGGCTTTTGCATTGTTGTTGGTAAATGGTGTTTTGGCTTTCTCGAGGTAGACCTTTTCGCCTTCTAGAGTGAGGTGGTCCTTTTCGACGTCCCAGTGGTGCATCTCCACATCTCTCGTGTCAATGGAATTTCCAAAGCATATGGGTTTGAATCCTTCCATGATAGACTCCTCCAGTTCAGAGATCTTGGCCAAAGCTGCGGCCATTTCTGGGCTTTTTCCAGGTCGTTGGAGGTTCTCTTGGACCCCCGGAAGACAGTCACGGATGTCTTGCACCATGATTATGAGCTGGGTGATTTGATTTCCCAGGTTATTCACAGCCATCTTGAGTCCTTCGATTTCAGCCGGAACATCCATGTCTTGAGGTTTGGGTTGAGTCAACTTCTGTTCGGGAAGTTGTAAGGCTTCTTTCTTGGATCAATGGCTCGGGACTGACAGTAAAGAAAAAAGGTCAAACTCAGATTGTGCCCCTAGTTTTATTGAAGGAAATGTTGTGCATGTGTCGTTGCATCGTGTCGTCCTAAGATCTAGACTATCGGTCTCGGTCTCACTTAAGACATTGCACAGATGTTCGAAACAACAACCACGGGTAAGTCGTGACAGGCAGGTTAAATTCTAATCGTCGTGGAATCAGAGCCAATCTCCTTATAGACCATCCGAGACAGAGCAATAAGATTGTTGAAATCCGGATACAAATGCACTTAAGGCTAGCCCGAGACGCGGGGAGCCGTTCGAGCACGGCAAACACTGGAGGTATCTCAAACTCCGTGGATTTAAAGTCTCCTAGACTGACATCTATCCTATAGATTATGCTAAGGTTAGCCTATGGTTAGTCTACCGGTTTCAAATCTCACTTAGAGCCATTGCACAGCAGATTGAATCAACACCACGGGTAAGTCGTTTTACTCGGCAATTGCAGCTTCAACCTATAGCCTAGGTGTTGAAACTGCAATCGTTATCCTTTCCTTGACTATCCGAGACAAAGCAATGAGATGTTGCCATCCAGTTACAAATGGGCCCAAGGCTAGTTCGAAACACGGGCTGCCGTTCGGGCACGGCAAACACCGGAGGTATCTCAAACTCCGTGGATTTAAAGTCTCCTAGACTGAATTCGACAGCTTTGAAAGATTGCCCAAATCCTCAAGTTTTCTTTTAAGTGATAAGTCCTTGATATCGGATGGTCGGATTTGGGAAATCCTGGTCCATACAACTTCCGACAATGATCTAAGATCAGATGCCTAAGGGCGATTGACCCTCCTCGGGCCAAGGTCCCTTAAACCTGTTTAGATCAGTGTTTAGGAATTCGATGATCCAAATTTTCCCACGTCCGGCCGTCCTAAAGGCTATCTCGCAGAAACAACGCGCATATGGAATGCACGATTCATCATCGGGCCAAGGCAACCTTCTACTAACTGTAAAGGCATTAAAACCAAATGGGATATGTACACAGAAAACCTATACCAACGACGCTCGCAGTGACTATATTCAATGCGAATGTATGAATGCAACATGGCATGGCGAGAAAAAGCGGTAACACATAGCATGTAACAAAATGGAGCACGTAAACCTAACACACAGGTGGATTACTAAACGTGGGGTTCTATGGTTAATTATATGCGAAGGCCGGTTTTGGTCACTGAGGGTACCCCGGACTCAAAATCAAAACTGTCTCCTACCGTTAAAAACGATAGTGACAATGTGATTTATCACGGTCGAGGGCTGCTGGGCATTTCGGGATTCCCTGTCACCGGCAAGCCGGGCAGGATTGCCAAAACGCGCCAGCGAGGGTTAAGAACCATGCAAGTGCAATGCAAAAATTAAATTTCAAACATCTGAAAAATCCCACAAAATATTTTTCGAATTAAACCCACTTTGATTAACACATATTTCAATAAAATTACACAAGTGCAACAAAAATTGCACGAGTGTAATTAAATAAAATATATATTAACCAACGTCCCCAGCAGAGTCGCCAGCTTGTGGACGGCCCGCCGAGATTGCTCGAAAAAGATTGTGATTTGTTAGAGTCGCCACCCGGATTTGAGGTCCGAACCCGAGAAACCGATAAAAATATGACTCATTGCCCATAGAAAAAGATTTTACTGATCATGGCGGAACCACAGATTTCTCGGATTCGGGGGTTTGGTTACGAGAGGGGAAGGGTTTTACGGCACCCCTCTCGCCCGGTCCGTGAACCGGTCTCTACTTGATATTCTGTGGGATTTTGGAAATGTTTAAAATTTGATTTATTCACATAAATGGGGAATCGGGGACGGGAATCACATAATAACAAAATATGCAAGAAATGCGATTTTACTGTGGATGCTTGTGCACACAATCTACATGGATGATGAACGTGAAACTACAAATGTTCACAAAAATAAATTACAACAGAAATCGTACAATAACTCAAGAAATTATGAACATGAGACTCATTAAATTGTTTGCAATCTGGATTCCAGAATGGGGATTGAGCGCTCAAAGGTAGTGACTTGAGCGCTCAACCCTCATTCCACCCGAGCATTTTTCTTGCTGGTTTTCAATATTTGATGCTGCTTTAAGACTTAAATTCATCACAGAAAGATCACACAAGCATCACCTCTCTTTTGAAATTACCAGAAAATGCTTAAAACCAACTTGCTTTAGAACCAGTTTGAGCGCTCAAGGCTCATGGGTTGAGCGCTCAAACCAATTCTGCAAGAGAGAGAGATCCAGATCACAAACACTATATTGACAACTTATATACACTTAACAAAGAATTAAACCATAAATCATCACTCAAATTGCTGGAAAACTGCAAATAGGCCAAGAACAGCTTGAGCGCTCAGAGATCTGACCTTGAGCGCTCAAACCATAACATGGCTTTCCACTGTTTAACCTTTAAACTGATTTTACTACTTCCTCAGGACCACCAAAGGCATAAAATAAAGTTTCAAAATGACAGACAGCCACTGTTTTGCAATCAAACATGAGAAATTTGAAGTTTTTTTGATGTTTAATCACTATGAAATGGTTAATTTACATTTATGCATGTAATTTTGTTGTGGAAATTAACTGTTTTGAAAGCTACATGAACACAATTAACTTCTAGACAATGATCAAAATCAAAAGAAAGCTCAGAAGTTAACAAAACAGTGGTCTGTTCAGAACTGGGCCTGAGCGCTCAAGGCCAGAGGCTTGAGCGCTCAAACCTGTTCTAACTGCAAATTTGAAAGAGGTTTTTAAGCAACTTTCAGGCCTTTGTGAGTTCAATGCAAGTATAGAGAACTTGCTTAAACTCCCTAGCCTTCCTCAGAAAGATCAAAACAGTGAATTCATCACATGTTTTTACTACCTTTTGGAAAATGTTTGAGACTTGAGCTTGATTCTGGGCTTTGAGAGATTGATTATGGATGTTCTTGGCTTGTATTCTGTACGAATTGGACAATGTAGGTGGTTGACAGATGATCAAGGGTCGAATTTCTGGGTTTTGTGGGTGGTATTGTAGGTGGTTTTAATGGTAGAAGGATGGTTTTGAAGAGAGAGAGAGAGAGAGCAGTGGTTTTCTGGTAGAAACTGAAGGTAAGGAGTGGTAGAATCCGTCCCTCAAACCAAGGGGCAATGGGTGGTTTTATAGAGTGAGTGGGAGGGAAGAAAGGAGAGAGAGAGAAGTGGGTTTATGTATTTGGGAGCATTTCAGGCGTATTTTAGGACTTAGTGGGGTGTATTATACGTATAGGGATCGTATAAGATCAACCACAGACGCTCCCATGCAGGAAATCTCATGATGAGATACTCTGCAAGTTGCTGACTGGACGGGGGTTGAGCGCTCAAGGCTGTGGACTTGAGCGCTCAAGGTGCTCCTCAGGGGTTTGAGCGCTCAAAGCCATGGGCTTGAGCGCTCAAGGCTATGGATGGCAGATTGATGGTTTGGCTTGGTTCAACAATGCTTGGGTTGGTTTGGCACATTTTGATTGCTTGGGTAGTGTTTGGTTGGTTTTGGTCAAACTCAAATCATTTTCACCAGTTCCAGGTAATTGTGATTGATCCGTTTCATCATCGGAGATGCATGAGCGTATTTCGGGTTCAAAATCGGGGTGTCTACACTAATGTAAGTTGTGTTGGTAAAATGAATGGTATTGAGAAAATTATCGAGTTATAATTATATGTAATATTAGTAGCGCTAAATCTGAAACGATATCCGGTATCTGACCGGTATCGGTACGTATTGTACCAATCAAAAAAATGGTACTCTAGTCGGTACGGTATTCAAAACCTTGATTTTGAAAGTTCAATAGCTAGTGTTTCCTCCTTTATGAATCAAGTTTATTGTCATTGATTCCATTCTGAGAGATTATCATTAATCAGCCACAAGTGCAAGTCGAGTAGCGATGATGACTCCATAGGAATGGTAGGCAGGTAATAAGCCCCATGAGATGAACAATTGGAGCTTGTGGGTTGTGGCTGATCTTCATCTTTCATTAGAGCTTAGGGCATTTTGAATGAATTATCTTCTCAAATAAGCCCCATGAGATGAACGGTTACATTCGAGATGTACAAAGTACACATTGATACCAATTTACTTTACAAAATGATATAAAAAAATACGAAGCTCACAATGATATCATTGGAATCGTTCTTCTCATAAGGCTTGTTGAGAAGTTGATTCATTCAAAAAGCACTAATATCATTCAGTGAAACAAAATTATCTTTAAATGCAATGATAAATATATAAATAAACTTAATTTTCAAGATGTAATTCGCTTATAAAAACCTATAGATTCTCGACCAATATAACTTTCTACATACATAAATAGTTGTTCATCTCATAGGACTTGTTAAGAAGCTGATTCATTAAAAAAAAACTACTTGTAGCACTACTGCAGTAGTATCATTACTCAAACAAACTTATCTTTATATGCAATAATAGATATTTAAATAAACTTAAGTTTTAGGATATAATTCGCTTACATATTCCTTTAGATTTTCGACCAATATGGAGTAACTTTTTGCACATATAAATGATCTTTTGAACTAGTGTTATGAAGGTAATAGTTAGAATTCATGTTGAAATTTGTACAAAAGTTGGTCTATAAGTTATGCGAGTAAAATTGTTTATTTAATGTGTGTTTCGGGTCCAAATATTTAATGGGTTGTTAATAGTATTATGAGTAATAGGACAAGACTGAAATAAATAATATAATTGAATGACTTTGGGTTTTATTGATAGTTGAGGGACGAACTAAAACAATTAGGAATAATTGGGGGACAAAAGAGATTAAAATGGGCTTTGACTTTTGAGGATACCCAACGGAATTTTATTAGGTGGTTGACTTTAAAAAAGAGTTTGTGAAAGGTAGTTGACTTTAAAAAAAAAGTGTGTGAAAGGTATTAGAGCAACTCCAATGACATTCTATATGTATCGCTATATCTATAATGTATTAGTATAAAGCTCTAAATTCTCTTCTATAATTGTGAGTAGCACCAAAAACGTCTAAATTTTAGGGGGCCCATGTGTAGTAGTCATGTATGTATATATATATATATAGAGAATAAGAAAAAATGATTTTTTTTGTTTTGCAAATTATTTTTGGAAAATCCGAACCGTCCAATGTGTTCAGAAAGTGTTTTCAAGGGTCCCCGCGGGAAATCTTCAAAAAAAATACCGGGAAGGGCTTGATCCAAGCAGTTTTTCGCAAAAACTGTATTTTTACAGTTTTGCGAAAATTGCTTGGATCAAGCCCTTCCCAATATTTTTTTTTGAAGATTTTCAGCGTAAACCCCTGAAAACACCTTCTGAACACATTGGACGGATCAGATCGTCAAAAAAATGCTCGGATCATGGAGGTCCGGAAGTCCGGAGTCCGGACTAGAAGTGGAACCTATATATATGTATATATGTATGTACACACACACACACACACACCCCTACTAGCCCACATTAACTTAAGTCCTCGATTGGATGAAAGATTATTTTCAGGGGGATAAGATAAGAGGGGGTATAAGTTTTGGAGGGTTGACCCACATTGATGTGATATTTATGGAGGGGGGGTAAAAAAATAGATGGTTTGAATGAGGGATTAAACAGGGGGATAACTTTTGACTTGGTTTGGATGTTTTATAAATAAGAGGGGGTGAAAGATGGAAAAAGCTGTCAAATTACTATTTTTCCCTTGTGTAGTGTTAAACTTGAATATGTATTAAATTAACTATATAATTGCAAAACCTAATCTAATTAATTAATTTGGGACAATTTCAAGCTATATTACTTTTTTTGTAATAAATTTATTTGAAAAATCGTTTTTTTTTAATATGTCAATTTTAATGGTTGGTTGTCATCCCCATTTTTTTTAAAATTGTGTTTATTTCATTTTACTTGTTGGCCTATCTATTGTTTTTTTATTATTACCCCAACACAATGAATAATAAATGAACAAATTGACAAATGTAACAAGTGCTCTCTCATACAAGAAAGAAATTTTATTTAACTCTCAAGTAATTATACAAATTTATTTGTGATACAATTACAATGGCTTAAAAAACGATTTATTAAAGTCTGAAATAAATATTATTTTATTTGAGATTCATTACGAGGATATAGCAGAGTGCACAACTACAAATTTATTTAATAAACTTCCACCAAATTTCGATATACTGACGTTCAAAACAAAAGCTCCATCCGTCGAACAAGGGAAATAGTTTGTCCTTGATGTTCCTAGCCCGTGGATGAACCTACATAAATAGGAAAAAAAATTACAAGAAATACTACAAAACGTTGGGAAAAATTAAAACCATGTTATAACTTACTTGGATATAGTTAGTCCACACTTCGTTTTCCGCAATTACCTTTTTTTCATTTGCATCCCAAGAAAATCCTTCATGCATAAGGATTTGATGAACAATGGTGTAATAAGTAGACTTTCATATCTTAATCTTATCTTCGATGTGATTTTCTGTGATACCACTTTCGGGATAAGAACAAGCCATTTGATTTTTCAACAATCGCTGGTAGCCGGGACGAAACCCGTGATCTAATTGCCAAACTTCCATTTCTACAAGGCCTGTAAGGCATTGTACTAAAGTCTGCTCCTTGTCGGTGCTCCAAGTTCGGCGTGGGTTGCTCGAAGTCCGGCGCGGAATTGACATGATGCAAAACAAAATATCAATTTGTAATTGAATTGTGTGGTACTCCTGTTGAAAGTTTTGACTTGCATTATAGGCTCATTTATAGCTACAATTTCAAGTTGTCATTCAACTGAGAAAGTTAGGTTTAAAAAAATCAATATTTCTATGTGGGAAGCTACAACTCCTTACTTATCATTCCTACTTCTTTTAATTACTGTTATTTCCAACCATTCAACCTACATTAAAAAAAAAAAAGGATTTTCATATCCCATACAACACAATAGATACAAAAAGTACAATAATTCAACTTGATTTGCCAAAAGTGAAAAAAGAAACAAAAATACAAAGGTAACAAGTAAATTCAAGTCCTTCAATAACCATTTGAAGCAATGGCCATATGTAATAACATTATGATCTAAATTTCCAAGTCCTTTAATAACCAAAATAAGGCAATATTTAGAACTAGATTCAGAAAATTCACATGCATAAAAATAAAAATAAGGGTGAGACCTACTTTCTATTAGAGTTTCAATTACACAAGTAGAGTACAAAGAATATTCACTACTCATTTGGAAGGTGTCGGTTCATTTCGCCACAACCACTAGCATCATCAAGCCAACAGCGCACCACAACCACCAGTGCTAAGAAAAAAATGGAAAACAAGAAAATATTCAGAAGCACTTTAAAATGAAATAGATGAATCGATGCTAAGAAAACTCGAGGAACTGAAAAAATTGGAAGATATCTCACATTTTTGTAGCTTCAAATTGCCCCAGTGTTAGAGTAAGAAAAAGTTGAATTGGTTGAACCATTGTTGTAAGGCTGTACAAAGGTGCAATGAGGCTATATAACAAGTAGAAGTAAACAGGGCTCAGAATTAAAAATTCCATCCACAAGGGTCAAATTGGCTGCAACTAAGGTTGCCTCGCCAACCATTTAGGACACAATTTTAGCACCACTTTTGCACCAATTGAGCATTTATAATGGACACAATTAGGACACATAAAAGACACAAAATCTGTGTCCTTCAGAACAACCACATTTCAAGTCACCAAACTAGCTGCCAAGGTAAGTACTTCACTAGCAGGTGCAGCAGCAACATAAATACACAAGGCTGTCCTTAACGGATTTGTACTATTGGAAGAGAGAGAGAGAGAGAGAGAGAGAGAGAGAGAGAGCATACCTGCCCAGTAGCATCAAATGAATTGCATCACTGTTCATATTTGTCCTTAAACCACAATGTAGCAGCCCCATTAAGGCCACAGATAATAAGAGAGTAACCAACACACATAGGTATAACAGGTTATAAGCCACAGATAACAAGAGAGTAACCAAAAATAAATAAAAATATAGGCTCAGATTTATGCACTAGCTAATGGGCTTAGACTTGACTTAAGGAAACATAAGGCTGCTACTCAATGGCTGCAAAAACGATTGCCCCGCCAAGGTAGTACCAAATAGCATCAGAAATTGAATAATTGAATCATCATTGCCCAGGTCAATCATCATTGCCATAAAAACCTTGTAACAGTAACACATAAGTACCACCTTATACAGGTTGAGAAGTACCCCAGTGTACCAAGGCTCAAAAAACAGAAAGGCCCCAATTGGATGCATCCAAAGTTTAGAATGTAGCAAAGCCAAACAGGTTTACAAGTACCCCAGTGAAAAAATTCAGAGTTCAGAAGTACCCCAGTGAACACAATACTAATTGTAGTAATAACAACAGCACCAAACAGGTGCAGCACACAACACACACCTGCACATTGAAGCCCTTAAACTGCAGCAGTATGCCAACCAATACTTCAGAGACTACTACATGGGCTCAGATACCACCAAAACATCATTGCCCAGCAAAATAGGCCACAAATGAAGTAACCTGTTCAACCACAATGGGTACTCATATAAGTGCACCAACATACACATATAGCACAACCCATATTTGAATGCAGTACACAACGTACAAAGGCTCAGTTTAGTAGCCATCACTGCCATAACAGAGGCTTATTTATGCTCAAACTAACATCATCACTGCATCACTGAAACATCAACTCAGGAACATCACAAAAATAGGTGACAAACAGCACAAAATTAGGCCAGAACAGGTCACTAACAAACACATTTGGCAGCAGCAACACAACTACACATATATTACAACAGCAACAACAACAGAATAACAAAACACAACTACAATACTACAGCAGCAACAGAATGCACATCAACTTGTGTCTTACAGAATTCCACAAATGAAGTAACAATTTCAAAACACAACACACCTCAGCAGCAACAATAGAATTTCAGTCATAAAACAGGTATGGAACTGAGCCTTTGCAGTCACAAATTCACTACCCAAAAACAAATTGCACTGCCCACGCACACCTGCACTTGCACTTGCATGCACCTGCACTTGCAAAACTCACACGAATATTAACACTTTGGACACAAGCATTTTAAACCCACAAAAGTGCAGCAGTATTAACAACAAGTAAGGGTACCAAACTCTCAATGCACCCTGCACTTTCTACCAACAACAACGACAAATGCAGCAACAAAACTGCAACTGCAGCAACTATAATTCAGACTGCATTTGCTACAAATTGCAGCACCAAAAGTAAGTGCAGGTGCAACAACTACAACCTGCAACCATAATCCATATAGCGCGTGCGCGCGCACATACACACACACACACACACACACCAGTAGCTGCAGCAGTAACAAATGGGCTCAGAATTCACTTGAGGAACCACAAAGGTACTCTGTGGCTGCAATTCTCATTGCCCCACCAAGGTAACTAGCCTCATAAGTATTAACATTATAACATGTGATTCATCATTGCCCATTTCAAACAATAAAAATAGGATACCACCATCATGTGTTTTCATAACCTGCCATGCAATATTTCCAATTAATTACTAGTCGAAATGTATGTTGTTAACATTACATTTACCAAAAGGAAACAAAAGTTCGTTTCCATCAACAAGGCATTTACACATCATATGTCATTTACGTAACGGGGGTACATATACAAAAAAGAAACAAAGGTTCGTTTCCATCAAAAACGCATTTACACATCATGTCATGAATTGTTAGCCATTCAAAAAATTGTCTCAATTTCTCCCACTATTCCCTAAACGGGACCATAGACTTCACCCTTGAGGACGGCCTCAACCCAAGCTTGATTTTTTTCATCACAGGTGTTTAAGAATTGGTCAACCCTCTCATCCTTCTCGCCAATAATGGCAGCCACCCTAAATTCTTGAGTCAACGTGAGGTTGAGTTTTTCTAACTCCGCCGGAATAGTCGAACGGCGAGCGGCAAGCTCTTTCTCATACCCCATTGCATTGGCCATTTTGTCCATATGTAGCAGGATCTCCTTGCAAAAAGTGTTCATGGACTCACGCGATTCCTCGTCCTCACCCATTCCTATCCTCTTCTTCCCCTTTTTAGCTCTGGCATTGGCCGGAGGAGTGGTGGCCGTTGGGATTGCCATACGACGTGCGGGGGGTGGAGGTGTGGGTGTGGTGCCCAAAGGTGTGGATGTGTGGGGAGTGGAGCCCATAGGTGCGGAGCTAAAAGGTTTGGGCATGCGGGGGGTGGAGCCCGTAGGTGTGGAGGCCATGCTCGCGTATGGTGAATTCAAGAATTGGTCATCATCGAACAAGGGTTGGTAGAAATCTCCTCCAAAGCCTTCTCCCGTAAGATCCTCCACTCCACCAAATTCTTCTTCTAATGGTGTCGGGGGAATCTCTTGCTCCATTTGCGTTGGATCCTTCGCCAACGCCCCGGTCGAGACGATAGTCCATTCTTCTTAGTACGGGAAAACGCTTCCCATATATCTCTTTTGCCTTTTGAGGATGGGCCTACACAAACATTTAAAGTTTAGAACGGTAACACATGTCTTAACATTTGAATTAAAGCTTAATGAGACATTTGAATTAAAGCTTAATGAGCTACCTTTTCATACTCATTCCACACGCTTTCTTCCACATTTAAGCGTTTGTTGACATCACCCCAAGCAAACCCACTAAGTTGTAAAACGTCATAGATTTTGTAGTACATTTGTCTCCAATACTTCACCTTCGAATCGATGTGGGGGGAGGCCTTAAGGTGGCTTTCCGACAACAACTTCTCCAACTCTTTCTCAACCAACGTGAAAAAACCGGGTTTGAAGCCATTTTCAGCACTCCACTTGTCAGAAATTTCACCCACCATCACTTTAATGAGAGCATCCTCCTCCACTTTCCTCCACATCCTACGGGTCCTTGTTGTCTTTTTCTTAGACACATTGCCTTGTTGGGTATCCATAGCTGAAAATGCATTTAAGTTGGCCAATGGATATAATACAAGGACAATATTATAGAAAACCTAATGAATCCTTAGAATTACAATCTTTTACATAACAAGTAGTTCAAATTCAAACATCTTAGAAATTAGAATATATACATTACAAGTTCTTGAAACACTTAGTACAAATACTTAGAACAAGTTCTTAATACAAATTCTTCAACAAAAATCCCTCAATCATGGTGAGTAAACCTCTTGTCCCCCACCATGTGCTAGCCAATAGTTGTACATCGTAGTTGCCAACGCATCCCTCTCAGCGGTCTATTCATTGGAAGTGTCTGTGGTGGTAACGTGATCATCATCTACCTCTACATTTTGGAGGTTGTCTTGTTCCCATCGCGTGTACTCCAACTCAACGGGATCATTGAGCATCTCTTTTTTAATGAGATTATGGAGAAGGCAACATGCTGTAACAATACGGGTTTGAGTTCGGATGGGGTAATACGAGGGAGACCTCAATATTGCAAATCGCATTTTCAAGACACCAAACCTTCTCTCAATGACATTCCTAGCAGCGGAGTGCTTCATGTTGAAGTATTCCTCTTTGCTAGCCAGCATGTGACCTTGCCTCCAAATGTTAAGGTGATATCGTTGGTCACGGTATGGTGCTAGGAATCCCTCCCCTGTAACCAAGGGGAGTTACGACATTCAAACAATAAAATGGGAGGGTTCATAAATGTGTTGGATTCAAATGATACATGAACTTAGGAATTGGAACATACCACGGGGGACTTTCAAACCATTAGGTCTTGCGATAGCGTCTCTGAGGATTCTAGAGTCAGTGGCCGACCTTTCCCAACCAAATAAGACAAACACAAATTGTAGGCCTCGAGTGCAAACACCTAAAACATTTGTGGCAAGCTCTCCCTTCCTCGACCTATATCGTGGCTTGTCAGCTGTGTGGAGGTTAACTGGCACAAAGGTCCCATCCAAAGCACCAAGACAATTCTATGCCAATTTGAGAGTAGGTTATTGCAGGTAAATACAGAGGTTGGAGTTGAGGAAACAAAATGGAATCACTAGAAACAATTTTAAAGCAAGTTTACCTGAAACCAACTCCATCTATTGTCATGGTAGTTTGCAGGTACAGGATCGGGACTTACTAGGAGCATTCTATGAAGGCGCAAAACAGCTTGGAGTACAACATTGAAATGCCTGCTTATCATTTCAGTCGGTCTCCAAAACTGATGTTTGGTACGCCTTTGCTTTGTATGGTGCGCAAGGATCCACAAGAAAATAGCTACCCTCTCCTCAAGACATACAAAGCGCGAGTCCCCTAACCCAACACTTCGGACTAAACAACACAATCTAAAAAATGTACGCCAATTTACCCTCAACTGCTCGTGGCATTCAACCTCATTACCGTTTACTAGCCTATTGACTGCATTTAGTTGGGTCTGGTAGAAGTCTAGATTCTGGGCAGAGTCTGGATGGGGATATTGTGCCAAGGATCAGATGAATAAGTACAGTCGAAACACACCCATTGCAGCATGAATGGAGGTGGATAATGCAATGAATGCCTCTTGCTCTTCTCTTCTCCTTAATTGTTTTATGTTTAATCTTGCCATCCTAAAAGGCTACAAAGGGTTTGATGAGTACGACATAAAACAAACACAATGAAATTTTCTTTTTACGATTTTCTCCATGCCAAAGTATAAGAACTTAGTAGGTTGTACGACTTTAATCTTGTTCGTCTAACCCCTACTTGGACCCATGAAGCATTTTTTTTCAAACCAATTAAAACTAGAAACAATTACTAGGGTTCTATTTTCCTCTTGGTTTTCTTTAAGGGTTTGAAGGCCTTTTTTGGCCACAAACAAATACACAAAATAAACCTATGTTAACAGTTGATTTTTGTAAATTTACAAACCAAAATAAATAAATAAAATTTCAGTAACAAACCCTAACAAATCAAACAACATTAAAGATCAACAAACTCAGTAACAAAGCCCTACAAAATCAACAAAATGCAATACACAAACCGACATCAATTTATTTGAAATCTGTTAACACTGTTTAACAGACCCTAATCTGTAAGAAAAATCAGTAACAAACCCTAGAAAAATCAGTAAGAAACCCGAGATCGAAAACCCTAGAAAAATCAGTAAAAACCCTAGAAAAATTGATACAAATGCAGTATACAAACCCTAGATCGAAAACCTTCCAAAGCAGACCACGTAGATCGAAAATATAAGTACCAAAATCATTAATCTTGGTCGAAAACTTCCATACCTGATGTTCACACCAGATTGCAAGAAAATCGCCCCAGAATCACACAGAAAACCCTTCTCTGTTCGATCTCACCCACAGCAACAGAGATGGCGGTGTGAGGGTTGGTAAAGGGGATAAAGAGGGCTAAATCCGTCAAAATCGTACCCCTCCACAGCCGGATAATTTTTGGGTAGCCCCAGGGTGCCCAAAAGTTATGTGGGAGAAGAGCTCGCGAGCGTGAAAACGAAGGGGGGGGGGGAATTATCAGGGACGAGTTTGGTTTGCCAAACAAGGGGAAAGGCGTGGCCCCCTCCAAAATGTGGGGTGAAAACTTATAAGGGGTGCCTTTCCCCCAGCCAAACAAGGCCTAAATGTAATGGCCCAATAAATACCCAATCAAAGTAGGCCTAATAAACACCCAATTAAAGTAGGCTCATAAACAACCCACCAACCCACCTTAATTTAACTTGGAATGGGCTTAATGACTGACTCCCTTTAACATGAGTGAAATTGTTTATGCTATTTTGTTTTTCCTCTTCACCTTTTTCCATGATTTTTTTTTTCTCTTGCATAGATAGGACGTAAGAGAGATAAGGGAATTAGGGAAAGTTTGGGAAAAAATTATCCGTTGGATTTTATATTGCTTGGGAGTAATGAGACCATCTTTAATAGTTAATTTATTGTCTTAGACTTTTAATAATGAAATTATGTTGGGCAGTTGCAAATTTTTATTTCGCGATGTCTTTTAAAAAGTATATGTCTAGATCAGAAAAAAGAAAAAGAAAGAAAAAAGTAGATAATTTGTTCAATCCCAAGCGGGTCCATTTTTTATTATTTGTAAAGAAAATTTGGGATAGTTTTTTTATTTTTTTTTATTTTATGTTTATCTCAAGAATTTGTAAAGGTCCATTTTTTATTCTCGCTTTAAGCCCTTGAAGTCAAGGCCGGCCTTCATGGTGAGGTAAAATTGATGCTATATTTACGGATTTACCTATAGCTATATGTTGTGTCATATATAGCACAAGATGACAAGATATAGTTATTGATTTGGCATGCTCGATTGTGTATCTCTCTTATCATTAGACCCACAAATAGCAATTCAAATTGATATTTTTTGAAAAAATAAAACAAATAGCATTTGCACTATTGTAGCAACGTTGCTAATATTATTGCAATTTGACAATATACGTTGCTATATTGAACCAATAGCGATTCAAATCGCAACTACCGTTAAGAGACGCTCTTACATTACCGTAGTACTTAAAATTTCCTTCAAAATTTGTATGTAAAGTGTTTGTTAGGTGGTGAACAGTGGCAGAGCAAGGATTACGAGTTCCAGGGGGCGAGTTTTTGTTATGCCCCAAACAAAGAATTTAACCAAAACCGAAACACAAATTTGAGGAAAAACTCCGACTTTATTTACTACGTAAATAAATCATGAAAAAACCTCTACAAAGCTAAGCTTTACAAGATCTCACACACCCTCACTTAGTTATCTCACTCACACTGAGATACAGATTTTCAGAAACAAATAACAGTAGCTAGCTATTACAATTTCTGATGCAAAACACAAACAAACGAGAAGCTTCTTATAGCCTTGAAATTCAGACAATGAGTTACTCTTGGTAGCTGGGGAAGATGGAGACCCATCCAGATCTAACTACTAGCCTTCATGGCTGTCCCAAGTAGTGAATATGTCCGGAGGGAGAATTGGGGCCACCTCCCCAATAATTCATCAATCTCCACCTTGGCGTCAATTTTTCAAAACAAAGCTACCCAAATCTGTAACACGGACATCGAAAACTCAATAACAGGTGACAGCTGAGACTATCACAAATCGCCCGAGGGCGCGAGCACCCGATGGTGCTTAAACCAAATTCAAATGAGCGGGATCCAAACCTTGTTTGACCCCAAAACCAAAGATTTGAACGAACGAAACAGTAACCCTTACTAAACCATGATCCACATTATCAATGGTGGAAGCTCCACCTGCAATTGTACTTCCTCCGAGATAGTACAAGTTTGTAAACCGTGTACCTCTCATTACCACCTGGTTGCCTGAAAAACCTCCAGAGCTCCATCTTGTAAAACAATGCATAAGCCTGTGGACTCCAGAGCTCCCAACGAGATAAGATTTAGTCCCAAACTAGGGACATATCGAACTTCGGACAAAACAAACGTGGAACACAACAAACATGGAACCATCCTGCAAAACCAAATCTGTGCTACCTATCCCTCGGGTCTCACAAGTGTGGCCATCACCTAGAAGAACATATGAACCTTCCAACTCCGAAAGGCTGGAAAACATCTCCCAATTGGGACACATGTGATAGGATGCACTAGTATCCAATATCCATTTCTTAGAATGAATATCCGACGATAATCCCACAAGCGCAAATTCAAGCTCATCCTCCTGAGTTGCAACATTGGTGTTGGCTTTAGCGGCTTGTCCTTCTGCACCCTTCTACAGATTTGGACAGTTCTTCTTCCAGTGCCCCTTTTTGTGACAATAGACACAAGTATCTTTAGCGATCCGGCTAAACAGAGAGGCTCCCTTTGGCTGGGACTTGCCTCTAGCAAACATAACTTCAGCGGATGTGTCTATGTGCACCAACTTATCCTTCCACCGGTACTCATTACCGATGAGTGCACTTGCGACAACATCAAACTTAATCTCTTCTTTTCCATACAACAAAGTAGTGATCAGGTGATCATACTCAACACGAAGAGAATTCAACAACAAAAGTGCCTTATCCTCGTCGAGGATATCGACATCTAGATTTCGAAGATCAGCCAAAATCTTGTTGTACTCCGTCAGATGCTCCTGCATAGTACAACCTGCTTTGTACTGGAAACGGAACAATTTCTTCTTCAAGAAAAGGCGATTCTCCACACTTTTGGTCATGAAATTGTTCTCCAATAATTTCCATAAAACTTTCGCCTTCGTTTCCTTCATTACCGAATACTTCTTATCTTTAGCTAGAACAATCGGATTGTCCCATAAGCTTGCAGATTAAACCTGTCCCAAACCTTTTGCTCCATATTCGCGAGTTTTTCTTCCAATGCAAGATCCAAATCTTGTTGGATCAACACATCTTTCACCTCACACTGCCACATTCCAAAGTTGTTAGTTCCATTGAACTTCTCAACCACGAAGTTGGCACTTTGTGAACACCCCGCGGAGTTGTCCACGAAAACGATTGCAGTTTTTGAAAAAGGTTTTGATTGATTCGATAGAGTCGCCACCCGGGTTTGAGGACTGTACCCGAGAAACCTTTTGAAAATGACTCTTTTGCCCTTGGTATGGAAAACATTTCAACGGTCTGCTTTTTTTGAGATGTCTCGGGTCTGGGAGCTAGGTTACGAGAGGGGAAGGAATTTAAAGCACCCCTCTCGCCCGGTACGATCACCGGTCTCTACTAAATGCACAAGGGATTTTAGAAAACATTGTTTGAGGTGGACTATCACAAATTCATACGAGGGCTCGAAAATGCATCAAAAAGATTAATGAAATGAACGTGGATACTTGTGCTTATGCCATGTGGGGATAATACATATGCATACGATGCTAAAATTGAGCTAGATCACACCCAAACTGCCCGGAGAGGTTCCAAAAACTGATCATAAACATCAAGATTGTCACACCTGGATGGCAATCTAGGCACCTGGATTAGACAGATCCAGGCGCCTGGATTGGATGCAGGCGCCCAGAATGGGACAATCCAGGCGCCTGGAAATCCTACCAGACAGTAACTTCAAAACCTCATTTTCCATAGTAAGTAACAAGTGTACTGTTCTATATTCATTCATACACATTCAAAATGATATTTAGTGACTCTATGGATAAAATGGACCTTTAGATCAACTCATGAGATGATATGAACCTAGGAAACCATGATTTTAGAATGCTTTGTAGATGAAACAAAGAGTATCTAACTGATCTTGGACATATGCCATACTCTTTTATCATTTGATGAATTCCTAGTTGAATTTAGGTCTAAGAAAGAAGGAGAAGAGGATATAAGAGAGATTTGTTCATGGAGAATGCCTTAAAAAGATCATCTACTTCATGCAATGAAATCAACATGCATTGGTGATCATCAAGTGTTTCAAATGATTAAAGAAGAGTGAATAAAGCACCAAAACACAACAAAGGGAAAGAGGATCCAGGCGCCTGCATTGAGATGGTCCAGGCGTCTGGATGGCATGCAGGCGCCTGTATTGAAGGAATCCAGGCGCCTAGATTTGCTACTGATCTACAAAATGAACTTTATTCCTGGTATGTTTCAAGCCTCTTCCAAGTCCTCCACTAGTATAGAAGACTAGTAAGGACTTGGTTGAGTCCCCCTCAGGGCCTATTTGAGCATTTTGGTAGAAAATCTACCTTGAAAGACTTGATTTGTGGACTTTGGGTTTGATTTATGAGGGATTTTTGGCAAGGGAATGGACTGGATTTTAGTTTCTGGAGGTATAAAAGGCTGATTATGGGTGCTTTTACCAAGATTTAGTGATGAGGGGTGAGAGATATGATGAGTTTTAGTGGTAAAGGGGTGGGTTTGAGGTTGATTATGAATGGGATTGAGAGGGAAATGTTTGGGATGGAGTTTCTGGAGTATTTCTGGCAGAGTAACAGCAAGGAGTGAGGGTGAGCTTGAGCCTGCTCCAAATGAGTGAGAGAGAGGTGTATTTATAAGCTAGAAAAGGTTCAGAAAGGTCACTAGGATCTCTTAGGGGTGAAGCTTAGAGGGGCATCATAGGCCATCATCTCCCCTCCACTATACTTATGCAAAAAATCCCAGAAATGATCTTCAAGACGCTTCTCCCCACCCATTTGATCTTGGACAGCAAGTATCTGGAGTGAGTCCGGGCGCCTGGAATTGAGGAATCCAGGCACCTGGATTGAGTTCGGGCGCCCAGAATGGAATCCAAGCGCCTGGATTGAGTCTGGGTGTATGGAATAGGGTAATCCAGGCGCCTGGAATAGGAGACAACACAACATATGAAACTTCGCGGGGCCGCTCCGGGTGTTACAGAACTCCGTTTTGCGCATGGTTTGAAGCTTTGGAAAGCTTGTCAAGTCTACTTTCTAACCCAAGTGGTTTGAACCCAAGATGATTTGTACATCAAAATCTATGACCATTTTACCCTCAGAAGGTAGGGAAAAATAATTTGTTTTGGTAAAACGGACACATCTCCCTCATTTCAAAATGGATTGGGACATATTATATATCAAAAAAGAGGGTTTTGAATGTACTAGAAGGTGGTGTAGGCCTGGGTTAATTTTGAGGAGGTTTTGGAGGGGTTTCCAAGTTCACAATCAAGCCTTGCATGCTTGTATCGAGCATTTCATCCTTGGGGATGCTTGATAAGTTTCTCGGGTCAAAATCGGGGTGTCTACACGTTTGAAACGGTGGAGGAACGTGGTGCAAGGTTCGTTGAGGACCCTACCACCTTTTCCTCGAGAGTCTCCTTTCGTGCTTCCGCCATTAGAACACTTTAGGACGCACCCCGAACACCGAACAATGCCCGAAACGCTTTGAAAAAGCGCGATCAAACAATAGCACTATCGTAGGTAAAGAATTACAGAAAATCGAGACCATAGTTGGATCCACAACGGAAAAACAAGTTCGAAACGGATCTGAATCGGCCGAAACAATAATTGAACCGGGGTGAATCGACCGAAAAACCTCCACGGGTCCGTTTTCAAACTAACTGAGCCAGTCTGACTGAACACGGATGAACCGAACGGGCGCGAACCGCCCGACTTTTTTGGTCAAACTAGTCAAAACCCTAAAACTGACTGGACTGACAAGTCAACAACTTTGCTGATGTGGCACTGACAAATGCTGATGTGGCGCTAACCTGGATTCTGACGTGGCCGCTGACTGGGCGTTGACTGCTGAGTTGGCGTTGACGTGGGGTCTAACGTGGTCGTCTTCTTCACAGTACACGTTGCAAGTAAATCCGACGCGTCGGACACGCGCCTCTTCAGGCGGCGTGTGAGAGTGCTATGGTGGTCGGATGACGTCGATTTCGGCGGAATTGGAATTGCCTGGTCATGGGCTTTCAGAATCTGGTCTAAAATCGAATTTTGGAACAAATTTGCATCTCGACAAATTTTGAATAGAAAACGCGGAAATGAGACGACCAAAAAACTTCAAAAAACAATTGGGTTTTGGCACCTAGGGCTCTGATGCCATTTGTTTTGCCCCAACAAAGAATCTAACCAAAACCGAAACACCAGTTTGAGGAAAAACTCCGACTTTATTCACAACGTAAATAAATCATGAAAAAACCTCTACAAAGCTAAGCTTTACAGGATCTCACACACCCACACTTAGCTATCTCACTCAAACTGAGATACAGATTTTCATAAACAAATAACAATAGCTAGCTATTACAATTTCTGATGCAAAACACAAAAAAAACGAGAGGCTTCTTATAGCCTTGAAATCCATACAATGAGTTACGTGGAGTTACTCTTGGTAGCTGGGGAAGATGGAGACCCATCCAGATCCAACTACTAGCCTTCATGGCTGTCCCAAGTAGTGAATATGCCAGGAGGGAGAATTGGGGCCACCTCCCCAATAGTTCATCAATAACGGGAAAAAAAATCAACATCAAATATCTTGGGGAAGATGGAGACCCATCCAGATCCAACTACTAGCCTTCATGGCTGTCCCAAGTAATGAATATGCCAAGAGGGAGAATTGGGGCCACCTCCCCAATAATTCATCAATAACGGGGAAAAAAATCAACATCAAATATCTTTCTATTCCTTACTCAACAAATAAGTTAAAAAAAAAAAAAAAACAATTCAGGAGCCAAAAATACTACCGCCTTTGTTGGTGAATGAATATTTCATTCCATGATTAACCATTTTAAAGTCTGTGTTTTGGTGTTAATGCCAAAACCATTTTTGTTTGTGCCAAAACCGTTTTTGTTTGTGCCAAAAATATAGTGCTTAAAAACCTTGTATCATGTGCAAAATACAAGCCTTTTATGCACTACTGTTTTGGTATAAACAAAAATAGTTTTGGCATTATCATTTCCCTTTCTTTTTTATAATTCAGGTGCCTAGATCAATTTACGTTCATTTGACTAATCCTTAAAAGGAATCCCACAATGCACTAGTGGAATCCCAATTAGGATTTATATGAGCTCGCCCTAACAGAGTTGAAAGCAATTTAGATTTTAAAACTCCCTTAGGAAGTGTTTTTTCAACTATTGGGTTTTTTTTTCCTCGAGAACTGCCCGTGCAGTTCACCATGTTTGGCTCCTTGCCAGACTCAATACGATGGTCGATTTCATTTACGGTGTACCATCTCGTCTAAACACACAACTAAAGTCTAAAATCATGTTAATATTATGTGATGGGGACACAGAGATAAGATAAAATTAGATTCTGAACACATTGGATCAGAAACATGTTCCTCACCTTCCACTAGTTTATGAAACCAAAATTGAACCCGAACCAGAAATTCATGCTCGTGCTCGCCTCCCCTCTCACGCATGCACACGCAAATTATGTGACTTAGATCCGGAGACATTTTGAAATTATGATGCTTCATTGCTATTCAGAACGCCAATCAGGCCACACAGAAACCTTCCAGGCTTCCTTAGTGATCAGACCAAAAAATCTAGAAAAAACAATACCACCATAGTATTTGTTCTCCCGAAAGAAATCGGTTCTAGGTTATAGTATCGAAAAACGTAACGATATTAGTGATGCATATCAGATCAAAGGTCCACAATCTTGTTATGTAACGGCGAATATGTCTTTGCCTTTTATTTAAAAGCATGATAAGAAGTTATAAAACAAAAACCCAAATCAAACCACAGTTTATTTAGACAAATGCCCACCAGGGCCAAACCCATAGAAATCTGGTAACCATATTCAAAATATCACCACCACCGCCGCCACCACAAAAACAGCCAACAAGACTTAAAGAACACCACCACCACGGAGGCGCAGAACAAGGTGAAGCGTCGATTCCTTCTGGATATTATAATTCGCCAAAGTCCGCCCATCCTCCAACTGCTTCCCAGCAAAAATCAACCTCTGTTGGTATGGCGGAATCCCCTCCTTGTCCTGAATTTTTGCTTTCACGTTATCAATCGTATCCGAACTCTCCACCTCCAACGTTATCGTCTTCCCAGTCAGCGTTTTCACGAATATCTGCATACCGCCGCGAAGCCTTAAAGCAAGGTGCAGAGTGTTAAATTTCTTGGAGGGTTCCAACCTAAAACCAATTGGCAATAGGTGGAGTAACCTCAAGAATTTATTAACCAGACTTGGGTGGCTTAGATGAGCAATGTGGGATAATTTAACACTCCCCCTCACGTGCAACCCGGATGCACGTGGAGGTACGAATTGAGAACAATAGGAGATTTTTTACTCGGGCAAAGGAGAATAATTTAACACTCCCCCTCACATGCAGCCCGGATGCACGTGGAGGTACGAATTAAGGCCACCCAAGACCTAGCTCTGATACCATGTTAAATTTCTTGGAGGGTTCCAACCTAAAACCAATTGGCTATGAGTGGAGAGGCCGCACAAGCTCATATACTAGTTTTGGAGGTTATAATTAACCAATGTGGGACAAACTCTAACACTCCCCCGCACATGCGACCCCTGACCCGCACGTGGAGAGGTAAACAACGGATCCCCAACATTGGGATCATAACGAAACATGGTGCACTTTTGGCACAAACAATGGGGCAATAAACAAGGGAGTCTTGTCCCAAATCCTCCGAAAGCCTAGCTCTGATACCATGTTGAAGCATCCAACTCAAAACCAATTGGCAAGTGATACTGGTTTGGCATTTTCATGGCATGAGAAGTGAACCATAGAATAAACCCGGATAAGAGGTCCAAGAAAGAATCCAGGGTTGATGCAATAACTGCCAATGATTTGCTCTCAATGGAAGCATATACTTTTGCAATGAAAAGCAGCAAATTAGCTATGTTTGACACATGTATTGCGATTCTCTCGTGCTTGGCAAGCTGCTTCCTTTCATCCTCTGTTATACTCCTAATTGAATGGAGGAGGGCGGTCGTAATGTTTCTGCTAGCCCTACTAGGAATGCGATGATTGATGAGAGAAGCAGCAGGAGGGAGCTCCTCTTTCCTCCACCGCTCGAGACCAACGATCAGGCCGCCGCCCCTTGGAGACTCAGCGTCAAAGAGTTCACCAGTTGCCCACAACGACGTCGCTTCAATCATGACTCTTGGTTTAATTTCTTCCGCCGCCGCACTCCATGGAAACAAAGCAAGATTGCTGAATATTATGAAAAGCAAGAAAGACTCCTTGAAGGTTTCACTGAGATGGAAACAATGAACGAATCAAGTTGTTTGCCTGGAAGTCTAACAGAGGATGAAAGGAAGCAGCATGCCAAGCACGAGAGAATCGCAATACATGTGTCAAACATAGCTAATTTGCTGCTTTTCATTGCAAAAGTATATGCTTCCATTGAGAGCAGATCATTGGCAGTTATTGCCAGGGCCGGCCCTGATGTTTGGGTTGCCCAAGCCCGACCAAAAATTTGGTTGCCCACTTAATATTAAGTCATTAAAAAAAACATCGAGTAAAAAACATATATCTATGTTACATTGTGCTTTTAATTTGAATTACATCAAGATGTAATCCCGGTTATAGTCTTTTATGATAAGTACAATCCGATTAAAAAAAAACAACTTCTCCTTGTATTTTTTTAACCAAATTTTTCTCTAACTAATCATGTTATCAACTTAACTCTATTAAAAATAGTATTTTAACAGTAAAAATTATTTATTTTTATCAAAGTTCGTTGAGTAGAATTATGTTATAACTTTACTCTAGTAAAAATACTATTTTAACAATAAAGATTATTTATTTTAAATCTTTTTTTTTTTATCAAAGTTCGTTGAGTAGAATTAAATTATTTTGGTTTATTAATTGGGTATATTTATTTATTTGTGAATTTAATTTGAAAAAGTAAAAGTAAAATTAAAATAAACTAAGAGAGAAAAAAAAAAACACTTATAAAAACATTTGTAGTGTGCAAAAGATTTGAACCTTGGACTCTAAAACCACTAAAGTATAACTAAAATTTAACACTAGTCGTTTAAGAGTTTATTTTTATCTCTAATAGTTCAAACAGAAAAATAAAACAAAAAAAAAAAAAATCAATGGCTGGATGCATTCCCCAGGGACTTGAACCCAAGACCCTTTCAAATGCGAACACTAACCAGCTGTGCTAGTAGGCAACGTTAGTCAGAACACCGGGATATTTAATATATATTATATGTACCATTGGAAATTTTTTTTTTTTTGGGTTGCCCCTGCTAGGGTGGGTTGCCCAAGCCTAGAGGCTTGCTGGGCTTACCCCAGGGCCAGCCCTGGTTATTGCATCAACCCTGGATTCTTTCTTGGAACTCTTATCCGGGTTTATTCTGTGGTTCACTTCTCATGCCATGAAAATGCCAAACCAGTATCACTTCCCAATTAGTTTTTAAGTTGGATGCTTCAACACAGAGTGGATTCCTTTTGGATGTTATAATCGGCCAGGGTCCTGCCATCCTCGAGCTGTTTGCCAGCAAAAATCAACCTCTGCTGGTCCGGCGGGATACCCTCCTTATCCTGAATTTTTGCTTTTACATTATCAATCGTGTCAGATGACTCGACCTCGAGTGTAATCGTCTTCCCGGTGAGGGTTTTGACGAATATCTGCATGCCGCCGCGCAGGCGGAGCACGAGGTGGAGGGTGGATTCTTTTTGGATGTTGTAGTCGGCTAGGGTTCAGCCGTCCTCGAGCTGTTTGCCGGCAAAGATAAGGCGTTGTTGGTCCGGTGGGATTCCATCCTTGTCCTGGATTTTCGCCTTGACGTTGTCTATCGTGTCAGAGCTTTCCACCTCGAGGGTGATGGTTTTTCTAGTCAGGGTTTTCCCGAAGATCTGCATCTGCATTTACCCAAAGTACAATTTCTGAGAATTCGTTTCGAAAATCACACAACAAGAATCAGATAAATAGATCTCTTCAAACAAGATCAAATTGTACAAAGCAAAATCTTTCAAATTGTGATAGGTTGAGATGCAGATTACAGATATAACAAAAGCCTATGCAAAGTACAGATTATGAGAAATCAAATTGAAAACCATACAACATGAATACATATAACACTGAATAGACATATGATGTATCAATCCATATACTTATAATAATTAGCATAATAATTAGGCCCTGTACCGTAAACTTGACTTTTTAACTTTTTCAGAGAAGAACCGTGAAGTGTGAAAAGTCAAAAAAATACTACTACGAACTGAGATGACCGAATACAGATTCAAATACATACGTGTCCAAAGACGTTCAACAAGAGTTATCTCGTAAAATCTACGTGCATATCGTACGTTCTATGACACCCGTGTTATTATTCCGGACAAATATATCGGCGACATGATTCTAAATAGCTATGAAGATATACAGAATGAAAGACAAATCTGCATATACGAATGGACATGTAGAGAGAGGAGAGGGGAGGGATTTGATACCTTTGGTATGAGAGAGAGAGAGGAAAACAGAGAAATATAATCTGAGAATTTTTTTGTGGATTGCAATGTGAGGAGAAGAGGGAGGGGATGGGAGGGTATTTATAGATCAATAGTGATAAGTACACACCCTCTCAACCACTCTCCACCACACCCTCTCTCACATGTGTAGTGGGGCCCACTAGGACCCACCGGGTGGACTCCACCACACATGTGAGAGATGATGTGGTGGGGAGTGGTTGAGATGGGTGTGTACCTATCATTTTTGTTTATAGATGGAGGAATGCCGAGTTGGTCACGGTAAGGGAAGATTTCGCGACGGGGATACCTAATCAGATTGTGACACGTGGAAATGTGAGCTGTATTGCATTTAATTCCTTCAACTGCAAGGATTAGGAAAAGTGTTGGAAACCTGATGGCGTATTGACGAGGAAAGAGATTTGGAGACGTGGTTTGCGGGGTGACCGTTTCTTTAGCGTCCACCGCCTCTATACGTTTGTTAGGGCATCTCGAGCAGTCACTGAGCTTTTTTTTTTCCCTCATTCGTCATTTTTAATCTACTAGCATGAACCCATACTATACACAGAGATGTGAAATAAAATTATGTATTTTACTTTTTCTCAACTAACTAAAAAATGTTACATTCCACAACAAATTGTATTAAATTTAATGGATAACTTAGACCAAAAGAGTATACCGTACAATATTATGTCCTATATGGTCCTCTTTTCTCTAATTTTTCGTCATGATTAATTCGGCTATAAAATCATAATCTATATTTGGTTAAAATTTTAGATCAAACTTGGTTAAAATTTTATTTTGCTCAAATTGTTTTAGAAACTGTTTCTCATCAAAATAATCATTTTCGTTATAGTGTATTTTTTTAACAGCATTTTTGTTAGAGTATCCAAATTATTTATAATATTGAAATATGGGTAAGGTTGTGTATGCATTGGATACACCCTTTTTAGTAGATGATCATTGATTACCAAGAGGAGTGTACTCATATTTGAACTCAAATTTACCACTTACCAGGGTTGGGTTTCCAAAACTATGTGAATTTCACTCAATAGTTTGGCGCAAAACACCTACAGAACTCCTTCACCGTACAAAAATGAAGATTTGTGAGCTGCTTTGGATCTGTTCATGCAAAAAATTTCACGAAAAAATAGTATAAACCAAAATTTGACCAAATCTATTGAAAGCAAACACATTATATTGTAAAACGCTTTTTTGGAGTACATGACCACTCCAAATTTATTCTCATTAGGAAGCATAAAAAATTCCTTGTTGTATCACATAGACGAAGTGTTTTTTATTCTGGCTTGTTTGTCGTATATGCAAACACATTCATAATCGACAAAGAGTACATGCACAAATATATAGAAAGGCAAAGAAAAATACCTCGTTGCCTAAATATAGGAGTGATTCTTATTTTTTCTAGATCAGTGAACTTTTAATAGCTTTGGAGACACAGTATATATTATACAAAAAATGAATGTATAGGAAGAGATTCTCGATGCCTAAATATGGAGTGATTCTTATTTTTTCTGGATCAATGAACCTTTAATAGCTTTGGATACCCAATATATATTGTAAAAAAAGGAATGTATAGGAACAGATTTTCTCTTAGCATTATATGTGTATAAGAGATAGCAACGTTTCTTATTCTATTTAGGAAAATGTAGATAATTTTAAAATCTATTATCCAATCATGGCATCACAATCTCCTATTCAAATATTCATATACGGGGAGCATGGAGAATTGGAGATAATTAAGGTAAATTTTTTAATAACATGTAACCTATTTATGGATAATATTGAAGAGTACAAATAAGAGTAATGTCATACGTGTTGCTTGAAAATTCTATGACAAACCAATAAAATACTGCCACTTGTCACCCCCCACGACCCTCCTCACGAAAAGTCATCCTGCAATAATATAATAGATTATATGAAAATGGGGGAATGAGACTCGATCCCGGGATGCAGTTTGGGGTATCCAAGAGTTCTACCGCTTGAGGTAGCCACCACTTGCTGCTTAGGAAAAATACTGTACCCTTTACTACTACTGAATAAATAGAATTCCGGAGAGCTTAGGCATTCAGATTGTACAAATACAACCACAAAAAGTCAAAAACCTCATATACACATCTAATCTAATCATATATAGAAATGCAGAATGACTTGACTTTTAGTAAGAAGGAACATGAATGCGACAAGTGGTATTGTAGTGGCCGAGAGTCACAAAAGGTCAATGGGACCAATCTTCGGCTCCTGTCAAACCCACAATGGACAAGTTGGCCCGAAATAGCTAAGGGTCAGACTCCACAGCTTAGATCGTGGCCGAGCGCCGTGTGTCGAAGAGAAAATAGAGCCTCGGCAGAATTGCACGCTTTGGCTGGTGCGCCATCCAATTGTCAAGTCCTTACCAAAGTGGCATTGCCGAAGGGATGGCCTTCTTGTTCGCCCCGGCAAAAACAAAGGCTCCATCTGAAGCAAGTCCTCCGGCTGAGGGCCTCACCAAAGAGAAGACAAGATGACTAGCGCTCATCACTACGAATAAAAGAATTCCAACCATGCTTCATTTTTCTCCTTCAAAATGAAGGATCATGTTTGTTAATTCATAGGTGGAGACTGGTTCAAATTATGAAGAATGTTATTCATATATTTATACAATACACATTGTTTAACTTTTAATATTGTGACCAATAGTAATAAAATTAGTACCATTAGAGAAATATTAACAAAGCCGTTAAAAAAAAAGAAGATAGAAATTAACAATATCTTTAAGATATGACTAAGGTTGAATATATTTAATTAGTAGTGTACAAATAACATTCACAACTTTGGACGGAAAAAGAGAGATGATTAAGTTTTAGGGTCCGTTTTTGGGAATGACATAGTAAAGGGGTTTTTACTTCAATAAGGACATCAACTTTTTCTTTAATACCAAAAGGACAAATCACCTACACATTTAAAAAATGCCCTCACTAGCCAATGAAAGTGCCTAAACTCCCAAACCTAATGAAAGTGTCTAACCCTAAACCCCAGGGTACCCTAAAAAAGTGCCTAAGACCCTAGGGTACCATATGAAAGTGCCTAAGACCCTACCATATGAAAGTGCCTAAGACCCTAGGGTACCATATGAAAGTGCCTAAGACTCTAGGGTACCCTATGAAAGTGCCTAAACCACTAAAACCCTATAATTGAAAAGTACACCATAAACCTAAACCCTAGGGTACCCTATGAAAGTGCCTAAAATACTAGGGTATCCTATGAAAGTGTCTAAACAGCTAAAACCCTATAATGGAAAGTGCACCTTTAGTGCCTAAACCCAAAATGCCTAAACTTACTATACCCTACCCCAAAGAACCTAAACCCCCTAAAATTGAACCCCAAAATTGAAGGAAGAGATTAATTTTGTCCATTTCCATCAATTTTGTACCACACATACATGAGAGAGAGACAAGAAAGTGGGTCACAAATGTCGCTTTCACGCATAAAATGCTTTTGTCCGCGGGAAAGTGGGTCGCTGACCCATGGTCACAAGTGTACCGGCTTTCACTGTTCATATGTCACTTTCATTGAACAACTCCAAAATTTTCCACCGCATGGGTTACATCGCTTTCATTGTTTTTGTCCGCGGGAAATTCCTCCACATGGTGCGCGTGAGTGTGATTTTTATTTAGGGTATTTTTGTCTAGTATTGTCCTTGAGCCCTCAAAATTTTCCTATCAATGTATTGGAAGCATTAAAATAAGTTAAGCTGGACGAAACACCATTTAAAACCCCAAATTTGTCCTTTAGACCAATTTTCTGTAAGTTTTATGTGTGTTATTCAAAAATTGAAGATGAAAATGAAGAATTGTGATTGGAGTTTGAGTGAACATATTTTGATTTTTCAAGATGAAGAACTTTGTTGGGGATGCTCCTAAGAAAATAGAAATCTAGAAAAGATTCTGTGAGTTGAGACCATGTGTACCATAGTCGGTTTCATTTTTACCCCCCAACGATTCAGGAGAAGAAAGAGAATGAAAATTAATAAAGAAGTGTGAAAAAAAAAAGTTTACTACACTTAATACCGTATTTTTCTATTTTCTTCTCCGTGAACAAAACAAATGAAAATATATTTTTTTCCTTTTCCTTTCTTTTTCCCGTTTGACGTTCCAAAAGAAGCAAAAGCTGTTAGATTAGTCATAAGTATTTGAAACCTTATGAAATCAAATTCGTTAAAAAATTTAAAAAGATATTAAAAAATTCACTAAACAGAACATGACGTTTAAGAATTTACTAATTTACCCCAACCCGTCTTCAAGAAAAAATAATTTAACCCAAATCGTCCAATTGATAGCCGAAAGGATTATATGACCAAGCCCATGGGCTTA
Organism: Vaccinium vitis-idaea; assembly: GCA_963854785.1. Lineage (NCBI taxonomy): Eukaryota > Viridiplantae > Streptophyta > Magnoliopsida > Ericales > Ericaceae > Vaccinium > Vaccinium vitis-idaea. Next base: position 28,772,827 of record OY978221.1, on the reverse strand, counting down.
CCTTATGCAAGATACAAAGAATTCTGCGACAAAGCCCAACGCAACATTCACCATAGGACACCGTCCTGCATATCCTCTTATGTTGGGATTTTCTTCAACCTTTATAAATTGAACCTAAGGCTCCGTTTGTTTTGATATAAAATATTTTCCGGTAAAATGTACTTATTTCCTCTTGTTTGGTTGCATAAAGGGAGAGTAAAATAATTTTTAAATTAAAATATCTTCCCTCATGCGGACACAAATGCTTTTTCTTCCAAAATTCCATAAGAAGTTGTCTGATTTCGGATCTTCCAGCAATCCTATGCTTTCCAATTTCGCGGCCACTAGAACTGTCCAATCGTTAACTTCCTGTTAGAAAAATTTTCCTTTGTTGCTTACAGCCTTCCACCAATCCTATGTTCATAGCTAAAAATGACAGCTAGTAGAAACTTTTTGTTCTTCGTAATCATTTTAGAGTGAACAAAATACTATAAGAAAACAGAAACGAAAAAGTTATTTTTGGTAAACTAATTTTACATGAAAAATGTTTTACTTTGTAAAACATTTTGGGCCAAAGTTGCATTCGTGAGGCTAGGAATCTTGTGAAGTATACAGCTGAACATGTCTGGGCCAAAGTTGCCCATAGACATCCTTCTTGTGATATCTCCGTTCCCATGACCACGGGACATCTGGATAAGAGAGATAGAATGATAAAGCAATTCGACAAAAATGAGCGTTCAACAGGGAAGCAAAGCTAACCTTCGGAGGAGTATGGTTTTGGAGGAAGTTCGTAAGGCACAGGCAACGGAATTACTTCAGACGGATCGTCTATGTTGTTACTTCCTTTCCAAGCTAGGGTTACAAATTTTGTTCTCTTCGCCTCAGAACTTCCCGATTGTTGGCTATCTTTATCCTGAAATTCATAGGAAATTCACAAACTTTTCAAACAGAGAACACAACAATTGGCCGGAAAAAATAAATTTTTAAGAGCGAAGTGTGGCTTTTACCTGGGATGAATTCCCATTATCTGTACAAGAAAATCCACAACCAGGTTTGATCAAAGACGGTATAAAGAGCACCCCGAGCTGAAAAGATTCCACAAGATGAAACGAAACAAGAATCAGTTGAGAGTTATGATACGGGGTATCTTGTATCAATTGAAGACCAGTCATCAAAATCACACAAACTGTGGAGATAAACTCTGTTTGGTAGCTTTAGGGGTATCTTTAACAATTTGAAGACTACCATCATCAAATGACAACAAACTGTGGAGATAAACTCAGTTTGGTTGCTTTAGAATAAACTTCCCGTGACATTTGTCAAGAAACAAGTTTGGTAGACAGATAGGGAAGCTTGTTTTTAATACATTTTTCCCCAAAAAGAAACCATTTTCAACACAACAGAAAAATCTGTTTCTAAATTGCTCAAAAACTATTTTCACTAACTTCTGAATAAATTATGAAAACAACGAATGCATGTTTTCAATAACATTAAAAAAAAAAAAATTTAGTGTTCCTGTAAAACTGTTTCTGAAACAGCACTTGAAAGGGCAAAGAGACTTCGATGTGATTCCTTGAATTTGGCTACCGGCACAGAAGCATGCAGTGACAAAAAAAAGGAGCACAAATTTAATGGATCATGGATGTTAATACCTCGTAGGAACGGATCATGAGCTGAGAGTTGTTTTTCTGGAGAGCTCCCCATGCAGCTTTGCTTAGGTTTGACGAAGTTAGCAAGAACCACCTGGTAAGAAACAAGTGAAGAACAGTCTCCATGAGGAAATGCTCTAGAATGATGGCCACCTGATAATGAGGGGCAAAAACATTAAATCCTTGATCCTTCAACAAGAAAGAAGTAGCCTGAGACGGGCTCTTACGCAATGTCTTGACCTTGATAACGTGTGAACGTCTTTATATGAGGCATCGCACGACTGTAACATTAAAGCATAACATGTATTACTGCCCAAGTAGTAGTAGCCAGAGGTCGACAATGTTAAAAGTGGAAAGTCGCAGGAATGCCGTCTCACAATGACATACTTAAATTAAAGAAGTTGGTATACATAGAAGAAAGATCTAACAATGTTTCTTGTATTCTCATTATTGACAGCAATTATAATTAAATCGTTAACCCGACTCTCAACTCTAGGACATGATCCTTTCAATTTTCCTACTGCCTTTGCAACTGGTGTCGGAGTTGCGTTTTTTAATTTTACATATTTTAAAGATCAAGCACACTGTCAAACCATACCATCTCAAATTAGACAAGGCCCGAGCACACAAACAAATGTGATTAAGACCTATGGTCACAATATGAAACTGATGTCATGCCGAAGCTGTCAGATACTACTGACGATAAAATCAAATATTCTTCTTGAAAAAAACAGTTAACATGGGGGACTAGTACTTGCTGCTATTGACAAGCAAGGGAAAAAATCACGATCATATAACATACATGCTCACAGAACTTCCTTTTTTACCACCATCAGTCAAAAGTTGAACTAAGAGAAATAAATTACCAGCGACCAGTTTGGCTTGCCTTCCACTTCGCCCAATATTTTTTTAAGAATTCTTTCTCCACATTTTTAAGTGGGCTTGGAATGGCATTTCCAGCAGCATAACCCTGGAGAGTAACAAAGTCAACAATTGGATTGAAATACAGATAGAATACATAACCACATCACTGTGACCTCCTGACATAATGGTTAAAAACCAAGGTGGAGGTGCCTTGAAGATTTGAACAATCAAAGGCCTAGATAGTAACATGCACAAGAAGAAGAAAAAAGAAAGAAAATTGTGGTTTCAGCAAAATACCCCAACGGAGGCGAAGAAAAAACTGTACATTTCTCCTCCCTTAATGAGTGATAAATTGAAGTCGAGTCATAAAAGAGTTTCTATATCATGCAATTGTTCTACCAGAGTTTGGAGAACATCTAATGACCACATCGTAGGGGAGACTACCTCTAATGAACATCTGACATCTTCGACTGTAGGCCATATTATTAGGGGCTCCCCTGAACCCAAAGGCACTTTATCTTTTGAGACTCCTGAGGACATTGAGGATGCTAGCTCAGACATCCACTTCTCATCCAAAGAACCAAGAGAAGAGAACTGCAACGAAAAAAAAGAAAAAAAAAAGAGACAGAAGCATTAAGGAGAAAAAAACCTTGAAGTGGAGCAAGATATAGACTACTGATTTCCATTTATATAACAGAATCAATAGACATTCCAAAGTAAGATCCCACTTGCTACCCTCCATTTTATGACCATTTGGCCATATATAGGTCCCATCTAGCTGAGGAGGCCTGGGATGTAGGAACAATGCGATAAAATATATCAATGGAGTTACCCATTTCAAATATCATTCGCAGCTGTTCACAAGTATCTATGAAACAATGGAAAGACTATGCCCGAAAAACACGATTGAAAGAATCCTGGAAGAGGAGACACCATGCAAATAAAAGATGAAGAGTGAAGTATATTTTATTGCCATGAGAAATGACAAACAATCGATTTTTGAATTGATTGTGTGATTGTGCCCTAGACTATAACTAATCTATTTCTACCTCCGCATCTTTTAGTTGATAAATGAAGTCCTCTTACCTTCCATCCATTGTTTTCCTTCCCCAATTTGTATATTTTCCTTTGTAGATCATAGACATATTAAAGGACCCCGGTCTCGGGACTTGCCACGTCACTGAGTCTTTGATAAAGTTGTAAACAAAAGGCCTATCCAATAATATATATTTTCCAAAGCACTTCAATCAGTCAAGGGTCTGAGGTCTGAGGGAACTCTAACACGCTATCGCTTTGCAGGAAAAAAAGGAAAATCTGCAATTCAACAAAAAAAAGCGGACAAAGATGACCACCCTTGGGCTTGTCCCAGTGGAAGGGGGAAGGCCTTTGCCTAGAATTGGGCAAGGTTTGACTCCTCTCCATGGTGGTACCACGATGTACATGGAGGCCGGGGTGGTGGTATGATTCGGTCGCCCAGAGGTTTACATCCTATGGGTGGGTCCAATTAGCGGCCCTATTGTGGGGTGGTTCCTTAGCAAAAAAAAAAAAGATGCATATACAGCACGTATACTAGGATACATGTGCCGTGCAAAATCCCGACAGGAGACACAAGTTTCATTATAAATCACCAAAGAACAGGCACTACCTGATAAACAAGAGGAGACTTGTGAAACTTTTTGTCAAAGATACACTCCTGGAGAATGGTACGCAACTTCATATGTCCCCACTTTTTCAAATTGGGGCCCTTATGATATCCAGGAACAGATGCAATTAGCCTCACCTGGAGATTACATAAATAACAGACTTAGAATTCATCATGCAATTGAAGTGTAAAGCAGTCACAGACTCGCAATACTGAGAATCAACCTTTACACATTTCACTTAGTTTTAGACTCCAACATGGATATAATGGCATAATATATAAAGGTCAAACAAATATTATTGAAAGGCATAATACTTGGCAAAACAGATACCAAATACAAAACAGAGTAAGGACCAAAGTTGTGCACAAAAAAGTCTTCCTTATCCAGTAGCATGCACTGTTCCCAAAGCCAGTAATGAGCTATGACAGAGCAACTATGATGTCAGTGAATTTGTCTGAAAAGGACAATGAACTAGTTACATTCAGATTACTGGAATTCTTAGTGCATTACATATGGCTTTAGTTACTCAAGCTGGACACATGTATTACCGTAAAGCTTAGAATCATGAAGGAAGAAATGATGCCTTCAGATTTGTATGCTATAAGAACAACTTCAAACATAAACAGCAAACATGCCGCGTTGATTAGGGCAACTGCAAATGTAATAACCATGTACGAAGAGGATAGATTCAATCAACTTTTGTGTCCCTATGTTATTGTGAGATCTTTCATCATTTTAGAAACCTCAGGCATTATACATAGCTAGTACTGCGTAGTGTCGGATGAAACCAATAATAAAGCGAGATAAAACCCATAAATATCACGATAAATAGCAAAACAAAAACCTTTAAAAAGTAAGGAACTGAATAAATACCATTGCACTACTGTAGTCAAACTTCTTGAAAAAGGATGAATTGATATTGAAGTTGCCAAGAGCTGGTAGATTAGCATTAAATTCAGGCCACTGTATACATTCAAAGAGAACATCCATAAATTCTGCTGAACGCGACCAAAAGTCAACAGAAACATATCCGCATATGTCTAAGCAAGTATACTAATGATATGCAAGATCCCTTTACCCATGGTCTCACAAGTAATAGTACAGTTTGATTCACTGTATGGTATGATCAGTCCAAAATGGCTAGGTATTCAATGCCATGGAGAAGGACGATACCATCAATATGAATATTCATTAAAAAAAACCCTAGCACAAGTGGCTGAAAAAATATGCATACACAGTTACACACAAATACACGCGTGGGTGCAGAGAGAAATCTAGAGAAGGAACAGAGATCAAAGTTCTATACAGAGGCTTTTATAATTCATCACAGCAGGTTGGCACATTTAAGCATAGGAACCATGATATCAACCAGCATTTACAGTCCTTCTCCATGTTTCTCCAATCTTGTTCCTAAAATGGATTTGAGAAGTGAGAATTTATATAGGAACTCCCATTGCATGTTCTCGAAATTGAGGGTTCTGCGAGGAGTAAAATGTAGAGTGGATGCATACGATAAAGCAGCTACTCTCATACTCAAATCACAGTTGTTTCATATTATCTGTTCACACTGAGGGAGAGAGAGAAGGGGTGGGGGCAGGTTCAAGTCCAATTGCAGAACCGTTGATGACAATCCAGAGAATAATGTTTACTAACTTAAGACATAATTTAGAGTTAGGACAATATAGTGGGAATAGGAAGGATTGACAGAAACATTTAATTCAATATAATGAACAAGAATCTGGAGCCTAGCATACTGATCTCTGATCAAAAAAAAAAAAAAGCATACTGATCTAAATCCGTAGATCATAACAAAGGCACAAGGTAAATGAAAGAAGAGTATGAGAATACATGAAAAAATACAATCATATGCCTGGGGCCTAAATTCTAAAGAGGCCCGCAGAATAAAATCAAAAAATTGTAGTAATATAGCAAATCATGCACTGTAGTGGGACAAATCCGCACAAGGTTACAGGTCAGTTCGATGAGAAGAGACCCAGAGTGGGCTGAGCCCTCGTGGGCTTGAAGTATTGGGCCAATGGTCCACGAATAGTATAAGAGATAGACCGGAAGGCCCACATAGTGGTTTGGGCCGAGAGCTATGTGGGCCGAACCGTTAGGAAGGAAGGTGGTTGAGCCTTATCTCCTGTGGCACGGGCAGATGCGATGAGGTGGCGTCACCCTTACGTGTCTGAGTGATTGCGTGATTCACGGAGGGCCATGGGCCCAGTTTATTGAAGGATGATGTCACCGCACATGTGTGAGCATGTTTAGCTTGGAGAGCAAGTACATGGGAGGCTATAAATACCAAGGGATAGACCCTAGAGGTACACACACTCTTCTAGATCTAAAATTACTCTCTCCATTGTACATTCTCTCTCTAGTTGCTGACTTGAGCGTTGGAGTGCCCGCCGGCAAGAGGCTGGCGAGGCACTAACGGTTTGTTGCCTGTGTAGGTCGGAGCAACGAGATGGAGGGTTCGCCCGAGGAAGATCCACCGCAGAATCACCCCACAACATGCACATACTAAGTAGAATGTTTACATCCATGTTAAACTGATAAACAGAAAGAATGATATAAAAAGGGTAGTAGAGACATGAAAAAAGCCCGTCCGCGTTTCTAGACTTTGGAATTCAAACTATATGTCATGCATTGTTATACCTTCAATGTAGACAGATAATCAATCAGGTCACTCTCAAATCCACATCCACTGCTAGAACTATTTTGATCCTTCCACGGGAAATCTTGCATCCACAGACCTTGGCTTTTGTTGTTCCAGTCAACGTAGATCAAGTTTGCTGTATGTACAATAATTCTCACTCCTCGAGGATAAACAAGAAGCATGGCTTTTGAATGGTGGGTTCCATATGAAATTGGTAAGGGTGGTTTATGCAGAATCCAATTTGCTGGCTTGCTTCTCTAGAAACAGCTAACAAAGTTAAAGTTCATCCACCTAACTAGAGCCTTAGAGTGCATAAATTGAGTTTAAAACAATTTAGCATCAGTCAGACCTTCATATGCTCCAGTGTTCCATCACTTTCTCCATGAATGACCAACACATGAGGGACCTTTTTAAGCTTTGGACATGCTGTACCACAAAGGAACAAAAAGATATCTCAGTATTACCGGGGAGGATGAGCAAGTCCCATGCATAATGCTAGTAACAAAATTCCTACTGCTTGGTGGACTGAGAATGGGAACTAAACCTATTACCTTGTTGGCCAACTCTGGAAATGAATGTTATGAGACCAAACCAAGCCTTATGTCCTACTTAATTTTGGCCAGCAGAGTAAGGCAACTATGAGTATTGAAAACACAATAAGAAATGCAAGAGTAGAGAAGCAGTTTAAAGTTGCCAAAATATGCCTGATAAGTTAAGCAATCCCCAAAACTTATATACACAGGCTTGCCTGAATAAACTTAACTCGTAGGCATCTATAAATAGCATTCAAGAATCTAATTCAGAAAATTTAAAAAACACAGGTGCAACCTTAAAGGTACAGTGGATGGAATTATACTATCAACACAAGCATCAGGGTTGAAAGCAATGATAAGACCAGAAATAGCGAAAAACATGAGATATGCATAGTGTACATAACTGCAAACATCAAGAGGCTACAAGTCTTACACCTGCACAAGTCCTATGAGAATGGAATTTTGAAAACAGTTTAGTTGACTAGGAATGCATGCCTGCAGACTTTAAATCATACGTGATACCACTTATCTGTTGGCCATACAATAAAACACATATACTGAAATATTTTCTTTAACAGGCTAAGTATGTATTCAACTTGTACAACCTGAAATATTTAATTCTCAAAAAATTAATGTTAATGTATATCATATTTACATACTCACCAGAAGTCAACCAATCTATGTCGACCATGTAATTTGAAAGGACAGCTATGAGCGGATTCCCCTGCCAAAGAAAGAAGCAAAAAATTCCGTTTTGAACTTTGCACATTGATCGAAGACTGACAATTATCAGCTGAACGCCATCCACAAGGACCAAAAAGAAATCTTAGGATGCCAAAAAATCCCCAGGTCATCAGTTACATACCAGGATTTGCATCAAAAAACTTTTACGAACTACTAAACTCTCATTTTGTTGCATCGAACACATATTTCTGTCTTACAATGGAGAATTTATCCATCACCAGTTCAAGAAATCCCGTTCAATAATGGGCATAAAAGTAGTCCTCCGCAAGAGATACTAATAAACTCCACGTGTTGGTAAAGGATTCACTTAACAGGTACGTCCCTGTCAGTTTTGTGTTAAGCTTCAAGCTATGTCTTAGATGACCCCAAGAACATGCAGTTTAAGATGGAGACATTTCCATCACTAGTTTTGATAATGCCTACGAAAATCAGCTTCAATTTTTCTAAATGATGAACTATTACCTGAATAACATCTCCAATAGATACAGAAGAGGTATTGGCCCATGTCGGAAGTCCTTTCACTTGCAAAAGTCGGAAAGTAGAAGCTAACTTGTCATTAGCAACATTAAAACGACGGATGCTCTCTGAAAAGTTGTCTTGAGCTAGGTTATCATCATTCAGCTCAGACTGCCATGAAACAGAAAGGTAAAACATGTGACGAAATCAGGAGAAAAATTGCACGAAATAACTCTTTGAAGTTTGTTACTGAAACTCTTCAAACTAAAATACGTATCTGTGCGCAACACTTGTTACCTGGAAAAGGGCACGAGATACGTGTCAGATACTTCTTTTTCATAGGAAGCTTGTTATATAAGTTAATAACTCGTGTCTGCTTTTCTGGGAAATGTTTAATTCAGTGGTTGTTTGATTACTCTTTTACCAAACCAGTGCAATGTAAGCAATGGCTTTGGGCCTTTGGCAATAACGACTTGGGCCTAATGGTATCACGTACACATTCTGACAGCTAGCAAAGTGATTAATTCAACTTCAAAGTCATTATGAATGAGTAATTAACATTGTCATTGAATCATCATATATATACACACACATAATATATATGTTTGCTGTTAATAATACATAACTTGCACATAATATAAATCAAAAAAATATCCCCCAAAATAGAGAACAAAAAAGACCCCAATGTGCCGGAGTCTGCGTACCTTCAATTAGGGGTTTGATAGGTTCGATCCCCGGATTTGCATCAGCACCCAAAAACCTTATCTAAGTCCGTGTCACATAACAGTTCATACTAATCTCACCTAGGTAAAGGCTATACTCTTTTGATTTCTGATCGTACCTACGCAAATGCACCATTTATCCCATTTCTTCTTTCAGAAGTTTCTTTTTGTTTATTTCTCCTTTTTTCAGCATGATTTTTCTTTCATCACGTCAGAAATGAAGTTGGAAGACAGTACCTGCAACTTCCTTGCTAGAGCTTCATCGTCAGAAACTTGCCTTTTCCTCTTCACACATTGCACCTCACCTTCACAAAGCTCACTGCTTTCCTTAAGAGTCCTCTTATCCTTGTTGGGTGAAGATGACTTCTTCTCAGTGGCCAAGCTCACATACTTGAAAAAATAATGGCCGGGTATCAACTCAATAATATCACCATGGTTAATCCTCCCTCTTTCTTGAGACAAAATTTTCTTCCTTTGGGCATGGGACCGAACAACAATTGGGTTCGTTCCCTCCTACAATAACAATCAATGTATCAGCTCAAAGCAGCAAATGACATCAAAAACTTCGCGGAAAATTTTGGGATGTGGTTACGTATCTTTATAAACACTATTAATACATAGGGTAAATTCACTTTACCACTTGTTCCACTTCCACGTGTTGTTTACAATCAAAAAAAAAAAAAAAAACACTTTACACTTTGCGGTTTGTTAACTTAAATGCACCGTCTTCCCCATAACTAAGCAGCTTGTAAACTGAAGTGCACATATTAACCATTTACCTTTAAAGACTAAAATACCCTGGAATATAAGCAACATTTGTGTAAACTAAAAATAAAGGAGATATTCTGTCATTTTGTTTCGGAGGCAAAATTGAGGTTACTACCTTGGTTTAATTTATGTACGTTTTACAATTTACCCACTGATAATGGGAAATATGCACACAACCCCTTTCACCCATTCACATGTCTATACTTGTTGTTAACTCGGCCGATGCTTATGTGTACTTGTTTCAAAAAATGACAGGATCTCAGCTTATGGAAGTAGGTGCAGAATGAAGAGAGAAGACGACTAGTTTTTTAATGGAACAGCTCATGATGGTCATGTCAAATTTTGTGCGCCTCCACATCTAGCATTGGGTTGACCTCATACAATAACTGTCCTACCTCTACCGAATATTTTGTTGCATTATTTCTCGAACAAGCACACTTTTAAGCTTATGAACCATCTAAGCAAACCAAACCAAACCAAACGAGCTTTATGTCCCAATTACTTGGGGTCGGCCAATCTTGTTTCTCCAATGAGCTCTGTCAAGGGCTACTTGTTCACTCAAACCCATTATATTGATATCTTTGCGCACAACCGCATCTAGAGTCAATTTAGGTCTTCCCCTCCCCCTAGCATTACTACCCAAAGATATCATATCTGCTCTCTTAACTACTGCATCTATAGGCCTACGGTAGACATGCCCAAACCACCTTAGCCAATTTTCCCTCAACTTCTCCTCTATAGGTGCTAGACCTACCATCTCACGAACCGTTCAATTTCTAATCCTGTCTCGTCTAGGGATGGCCATCTCGGCCGACCCGCCCCTATCCAACCCGTCCCCTACCCATTCGGAGAGGGGATTCGGGGATTTTTTCGGGGATCGGGTAGGGGATGGGGATTATTTTTAAAAAAATTCGGGGATCGGGTAGGGAATGGTATTGTCAGTCCCCTACCCGATCCCCGCCCCTCCCGCATCCCCGTTCACATATATATATATGTATATATATAATATATATTTATTATATTACAAGTTTTTAAAATTTATTTTCCACCACGGCCGCCCGGCCCGTCTATCTATAACCCTGGTCAGTGGACTACTGGACTGGTCATAACTCATAAGTCATAACTTAAATTAGGAATTAGGGTTACCCCAAACTTCACACTTCACAGCCGCCCCATCTCTACTGAGTCTACTCTGAGTACTCTCTCATCCCCTACCCGATCTGGCGAGTGGCGATCTCCTCTCAACTCTCACGGTCTCACCCAACTCTCACGTCTGGTACAGGTACTCTCTCTCCCTCTCTCTCTCTCTCTCTCTCTCTCTCTCTCTCTCTCTCTCTCGGTCTCCTCTCTCTCTCTCTCTCTCTCTCTCTCTCTCTCTCTCTCTCTCGGTCTCCTCTCTCATGTCTCTACTCTCTCTCTCTCATTTAGAGATCAGAGATGTCTCAAAGGAGGCAGAAGCCAGCGACACCATTCACACCACGCTCAAACATCCCATTCCCACGGTCGTCGAGGTACTCTCTCTCCCTGATAATCTGGATTAATCTTGATTTAAGGTACTATATGTCGATTCCTTCAAGGTTTCTGGAAGTAAATCAGTTTCCGAGTTAGACCCATATGGGTTTATTCTACTAGAGAGTAAAAGAGACGAAATGGGTCTGAGATATAGTTGATTTCTGTTGGTTGAGAATATTAAGACACGTTGTTATGACTTGCTTACGGTGTATGAAGGCAAAAAATGACAAGAATCATGGCGAAGCCTCAAGCAATCCTCCACCCTCTACGGATAGTGATCTCGGACGATATGCATTGTTTCTTAATTCAAGGAAGAAAGGTAAACTTTCACATGCAAAAGTTAGAATTGGATCACTATTTGGAGGAGGAGGAGGAGGTGTTACTGACTTGTAATAACTTTGATATATTAGCTTGGTGGAAATCTAATGGCTTGAGGTACCCTACTTTGCAAGCCATTGCTAGGGATGTGTTGGCCGTACCCATATCTACTGTTTCATCGGAGTCATCTTTTAGTACCGGTGGTAGAGTGGTCACTCCAAATCGCAATAGACTCCATCCTAAAACTTTGGAAGCATTAATGTGTACTCAAAGTTGGTTGGCGGCCCTTGAAAATGGAGGTATTTTTTTACGTCTTATTTTTTGTCATGCTTTTATAATTTATATGCTATCTATCAATCATTGTTTTCTTTTGTATTTTAAGGTGAGGCAATGCCGGGGAATCCTTTTCCAACTATCAACGATGACGATATGGACACCGACGAATTTAATGGGTAATGGCAACTAGATTGCATGGATGGAATGGAATTGTGGCTGTGGGGTTGAATTTAATGGGTAATGGCATGGACTAGTGCATGGATTTTTGGATCCCCGATTCCCCGTTCCCCGCATCGGGGCGGGGATGGAGGTTAAAATAAAATCTCCGGTGGGGATCGGGGAGGGGATGGGGATTGATATAGGTTCGGGGATCGGGGATGGAGGTAGTGGTATCCACCCCCTACCCTCACCATTGCCATCCCTACTCTCGTCTAGTCTTACCGCACATCCACCTCAACATTCTCAACAACCAATGTACGTTCTAGAATATCATCATTTTCCAATTATTCAAGAGGTAAACTAGAGATGGAGTCAGTGGTGGAAACAAGGGAAGCCGGCGGCGGCTTCCCGGCCCCTCCACAACTTCAAAAATTTCCATCTATTTTAGCAGTTTTTCAGATTAATTAGAAAAAGTTCTAACGGATTGGCCCACACAAATTTATTGGGTGGGAAAAAAAACCCTCAACAATTCTATATGTATGCGAAAAAACTCCTTAAATTTTGAAGTTACCAATAATTTTTTGATCGAAGGTATGCAATTCAATTCAGTGACGGAATTCAATTCAGTGACGGAATTCAATTCAGTCACGGCTACGCATATACACACAACCTCGTCTATTCTTCAGACCTACCAATTAGCAACATATACTAATGGTATCTACATCTTTTATTATCAAAGCAGGAATTCATGTAATTCAGGCCACACTAGGTACAAATCATGCGCCCCCCACTGCATGGAGTAAACATACAGAGATTAAAGTGAAATTTGCCCTAAGACATATACATATACCAACATACATTAAAAAGCATACAAATGTATACCACAATGATATCGGCAGAACCGTTACCGGACGCGGTTACGGTGAGATGCTTGCGGCTGATTCTCTTGTCGGCGACCGGAATACAGTTGCGTCCGACAAAGTTGGGGCCTTGGAAAATAGGTAATTGGGGTTTCGAAGTATCTTCTTCGAAACTGTTATTCAGAGGTAGCAAGAACCCAATCTTCACATGAATTGACAAAAACAAAAAAATGCATATAAATCAACAACTAATATAATCAGGTAAGAAAGAGAGAAGTGCTAATACAAACGCATAATGTACAATTACCTTAGGAGGAGAATCGGCCATTGAAGCTTTGGTGATTGCATGAACAAAGCGAAGTGGAGAGAGAGGGCTCGGAGTAGGAGCAGGTGTGAAGAAGTGATGAAGGGAGGAGAGAGAGGAGTCGTCGGAGCTTCGCGCCTCGAGAATGTGACGGTGGGGGGTTTGACTTGGGAGAAATCAATAGTTTAGGGGCTAAATTGAAAAAATTAATTTTTATTACTAATATTGAAGTTGAATTTGGAAGGAAGTTCATTTTGTACTCATGACTCGGGGTGTCGGCATAGTTTTCCAAAAGATTTTAGCAATCCCAATTGCTAAAATCATCATGATTTTAGCAAATGAGTTCAGAAGTTGCTAAAATCATGGTATTTCAAATCAAAAAATTAAGTATTTTCGTGTATTATTTTTTGAATTTTTTTACACCGAATTAAAGTACACGTGGAGTACTTTAATTTGGTGCGAAAAAAAAATCGAAAAACGATATATAGAACCACTTCAATGCCCCACACTGCATCCCGGGATCGAGTCCCACTCCCTCCTCTCCGCATGTAATAGATTAGGATTGACGAATGACAAAAAAAAAAAACCACTTCATTTTTTGATTTCACAAAAAATTGATTTTAGCACCCGCTGAACTCATTTTGCTAAAATCATGGTTGATTTTAGCAACTGAATTGCTAAATTTTTTTGAAAAACTATGCTTTGCGAGTTTATGCATGCTCGACTAATTCTTGGAGATTCAGTTTTGAAGCCCACTTAGAAGCAGTCCAACCAAAGCCGGAAAAGTTTCGCATGGACTGACCCTGTAAGAGTGGAGTACTATTATTAACGTTTAAGAGGTTTCACTTTAGAAATAGAAGAGGTTTTGAGAGGTTTCACTTTAGAAACAGAAGAAGTTTCGAACCAATGAGTCAATGACTAGAGAGAAAAGGAAAATCGCGAGTGTCAAGCATTTTTTTATTTTTTATTTTTTATTTTTGAAGAAGAAGTCTTAAACATTGATCATTAGGCAAATCGCTTGGGATGGAAAGGATACTCTTTTTTCGAAATACAAGTTTTATCATCTTACCGCTTTTTTCTTTTCGACTCTCTCTTTATAAAAATTGATCAACTGCCTCGATTCTTAAAAACAGAAATTACTCAAATGCACTTTTATGTTGGGTTTTACACTCAAAGCAAAATTTAAGTTTTCACAATAATATTATTGACTAGTAATATTCTTCGGCCCCTAAAACATATAGCCTCTTCCTATTTAGGATTTCGACTTCGTGTTGTGCATCAGCCTCTTCCTATTCAGGATTTGGACTGCGTGTTGCAAGACTAATGCACTACACCACCGGTGTTTTGCGCCCAGGCCGGCCCATCTCTGGCTGGGTAATGTTATTTGATTCAGACACGTTGAAGGTAACGTGTCGCAAAAACATTCACATAAAGAATCAGATTAACCAGAAAGCGCAGCTGGTAACATGATAGGATCACGTAATTGCTTATGCACATAAAATGCATATAGGTGGACACGACATCTTCCGTATCATTGTTCTCTCATTAAGTCCAAAATCCGCATAAAGTGGTACTACTATGTTTAACTTGCAAAAAAGTTCCAAGCATATTCAGTGAGCAGAAAGTGCAGAAATCAAAAGAACCTAGTTCTCATGATATTTCAATTTTATTACTCAATAACGAATCAAATGAGAATACAAGACTATGAAGACGGGTGCCTGATTCATATGAGATTGATCTCTAAACATCTATTTCAAGTACTACAACTTTGTTAGTATTCCAATTTCCAACTAATAGAGGGGTGGAAAAAATAGATTCTCTCGTCCCTCTGCAGTATCAAGTATCAACCATGGCCCCCAACCTTCAGCTGTTGAAGCATGATTCTGGTTATAGATTCCGTATAGAAAAAACTCTGCCGTCAAATTTCAGGGAAAAAGATACTCAACTATCAAATTCCACTTATCTTCTGCGCTTTGATTCTTTACGCATCTCTGCTAGGTAGCTCTCCAAATTGGATTTTTCCCACAAACGTTTCTGAATAAGGTCTTCTTGTGTCGATTCATCTAATAAAACCACACAAGTATTGATTCAGCAAAACAATGAGGTGTAATGAATGCTAAATCATATCAGCACATTCCACAAGTGATATTCATGCAGGAGATGAGGGCCATGAGGCTGACAAATCAACTTTTAGAAAATGGATCCATGCGCTCTGTGTTCCATGTACGTTAGTGTTAATGTTATAATCTGGTATATCTTGTTGCATGCTTCTCTTTGGTTTTAAATGGTTCTGCCAATAATTATGGAATGCAACCCTAGTACTTGAGTGCAATCCCAGTAGTCCATACAATCCAGGAGCTAGACAAGGGGGCCTAGACACTTGTTTCTCCAAGTCCTCATGGATTCATCCTGAATTCAGGTTACCACGATGATCATGAAAATAAAAATCCAAAAAGAAATGAAAAAAGAAATTGGTTTTCCCAGTTAGGAGTGTGGAGCCATGTTCGTCGTGGATCCAACTTTTAGCTGCGTGCACTATTTACATCCGGATACTTCTGGTACTTTCTATGAACCTGTAACTGCAGCTATATTTAGCAGTGACAAGGTAACTTTGATATCTCTTTTTTACTTCTCTTCATCATCAGTGAAGCACTGGGCGATTGTGATCCCAGCCCACATTGGATTAACCCTGTAAAACCATTCTTGTGTGTTCTGTTTTTTTTATTCCTTTGTTAGTTTATTTTTTTTCATTCGTGTTCCCAAGAATATTGTGCTAGGGTTACGGAAATTCCTGAGATTCCCCTCCTGATTCTTCAGCTGAAGGATAGTTACAATGACATGCAAATGGCCTCACAAAAACATTAATAACCTTCAAGCCAATGGTATGAGTTACGGTCATGCGTACCTATGGAGGTCCATGAATCAAGATGGATCCCCAGAGATCTTCGGGTGAGGTAAGAAGCATCTTCCCAAGAATAAGGAGATCGTTTAACCCAGTATCTCCAGAGCCAACACACCTGCCATAGCAATAGCTGGAAAACAGAAAACTTATCAAACCAGAAATTTCACTCTCTTTGAAAAACTTCAGGGAAAAAAAAAAAGTTCTGTTGATATTGAGCTACATTTTTTTCCTACCTTGCCAATTGTGTAAGGAAGGAGTATGAAGCGGACACCAAGAAGTTGCCAAATGGATGGCTTCTCAGCTCCCTTTATTTGCAAGTCAAGTTCCTTGCTGAGGTCTTCCTCCATGTTCCTGTCATGGAAACATAGTTCACCTAAATGTTAACCACAGTAATGAGCTCTACAATTCAGTCCGTGTGGTTGATCAACATTGCACAAAATCAGGTGGAAAAAGGGCCCACAGGAGAGTCCAAAAGAACCACACGTAATAACTTCTCCACACATGTTGATCCCAAAACAATAATGCAATTATCAAAAGCCAAGAAAACTCTTACTTGTTCATTTGCTTCTGATTCTTTTTCTTGTTTATCATCCCTCCACTACGTTCAAGTTCCAGTGCACGTAGCCGATTTTTGTAAGCTGGAGTCTTTCTTACAAAATCTAAAGCCTGCAACAATGGTAAGCAAACATAAAACTTGAGAGAAAATGGAAGGTTGACTACTTCCCAACGCCAAGAGTGCATAAATATGTGACAGCATGGATGAATCCAGAAGCATTAACCAATGAAGACAGTTTTCATACACGAAAAGACACTTTCTTTATTTTTGTTTGTCAATTTCAATGACATAAACCAGACCAATTCAATTTTTTCTTGTTCGATGTGGATGAATTACCATCAGAATATACCAATCCCCACAGTTTTTTTTAATCTAGTTAACACTTGTAACTATGGTCAAAATGTAGATTACCTCTCTGCCGTTAGGCCCTTTGGCAGAGGACCTCTCTGAGTTATACATATGATTAGATCGTCTCCCTGTGCTTTTGGAGGAATGTGCAACTGTTACCTTTTCCGTGTAATTAACAGAAAGTATACTATTACAGTTGCACTTTACTCCAAAAACATAGGGAGGCCATCTGGTCATTAGTAAAACTAAGGGAGGTCTCATCTACCAAAGGTCCTAACCATAGGGAGGTAATCAGCATTTTCCCCTATAATCAGCATTTTGCCCTATAACTATTTCCCAGTAGTAAATCAATATTGAGTAAGAGGAAATGATATGACTGTGGAGTGCACAACATGAGAGTATTATCAATGCCAAAATGCCATCTAACATACCTATAGTCTAAGATATATGTTCACGAAGTACTGTGCTGATTTTCCATAGGTGAAGAAAATAGCTTTAAGTATATCAGAGGTAGCAAGTTTCATGGATTGCCCAATTTAAAAAACCACTGGAAACAGAAAAAAAATTAGAAATTCATGAAGTGATCAGCACAGTCAGCTGACTCAAATTGTTTGTGCCATTCTAGCATAGAAGCATGCCAATATTAGTACTCTAGTCCCTAGGGTTGGTCACAATATAGCTGTGGATACAACTTTTCGATTCTAACTTCATATTCTTCTTTAGCTTATACATTCTGAATTCTCGTATAAGTGGATAAAGTTTTTACTAAAGCTGGTAGCATTTACTGCAAAAAGCTAAATCAGCCTTCAAATTACCTAGAAACAAAATATAGCCCCAAAAGCACTCAAAACCCAACTTCTTTTCAGCATCTATGTACCAAGAATCTGAAAATTGGTGACTTGGAATTTTTCAGAGAAAACCTAACAACTGCTTGTAAAAGCTAAAAACTCATTTTTGCATAACCACACACTATCAGATATCCTTGCAGAAGACTTCAATATTTCACATTGAAGATATATTTGATGTATCCAGTTACCTGATTATACCTTGTCCACTGATTTAGGTACTGAAATGCTGAGAGCACCAAAAGAAGACCCACAAGGACAGCACGAGGGTCCTAGCAATAAAAGATATCAGGAGTCGTAAATAAAATGCAACACAGCAATGAGAAATTCTACTGTTGGAAATAATTTGCTGCAAAAAGAACATTAGACATGATACAGAGAAGTTCTCACTGTTTTGTGACCATAGTATGCGTGGTAGTAGCGAGCTGTATTGAAAAACACCTAGCACAAGGAACACTCAACATGTTAGTATCACTGACAATTTTGATGATCAACAAAATTAACGAGATCAACATGAATTATTGAGAATCGAGATCAACAAGAACTACCAGTGTACTACACAACATGAATTATTGAGCTGAATTTTAAATGTCCATAATTGTATCTATCCATGCAATTTTAAATGTCCAGCCTATTATGACTTGATTTTTTCCCAGGCCAACCATTTGTTGCATGATCGTAGTGCAAGGTAACATGTCAGTACGACTATGATCAGATTTCCATAACAGCCAAACGTTGACTTCTCACGCCAACAATGGTGCTATTATTATTATTATAAAAAAAAAAAAGATCATACAGCGAAAAGCTTCTATTCCTCAATACTACAGGTATTTCTTAGCCATGAACATTGACACCCAAACGATCTAGTACATGGTTGGTTTGAGAAAGAGGTGATTCAGCACTAGAAAGTGTAACTAACAACACCTAGAGGACTGGAAGTGATTCTGGCCCATGAAACAAAGATGTGGCACCTGTACTTAACTAAAGCAGCTGATAGGAAGCACATCCATAACTTTGTGTTATGAAGGTACACAAAAAATAAATTGCAGAAGGGCCAATTCAAAAGTCTACTTACCTCCTCTGGATGTTCAATTGCATAATCATATTGTGCTCTTGTGGCTTCATCTTTCAAAATCTGCAAGGAATGAGCAATTTGCTTGCCATTTTAAGCACGAATCCAAAGTTATACTTATTTTGGCTTAGATGTATCGCCATTCCAATTTCCAACAACTTAGAACTGCAGGCGCCAACTTGTTTAAAAATACATCATCGAGTAACAAGCTATGAAGCACCCGACGCACCTAGAGGTTGCCATTTCTGCACATTGGACACGGGGACACGCATTGGACACGCCACGTGCTGCGTCCCTTAAATTATTTTTTGGATGGTGACACGCGGCATGGACACACATGTCCCACATATACACTCACACTCTTATATCTCCGTCGCTGTGTGTGCGTGTGTGTGTGTGTGGTGGTAGATATGTACATAACAGTTTATATATCTTACATATCGAAAAAAACATATACCACATTCTTTGTATATAAACTTTTAATGCATACATATGTGATATATTTACATATATAGTTACCCTTTTTTTTTTGCCGTATCTCCCACCGTGTCCATGTCCATTTTTAGGGATGAATCATATGCAATGGTGCAAAACCCTCTAACTACCCAAAACCTCCAAAACCTCAGCTCTCGTACCATGTTAAGCATCCAACTTTGGTGATTTATAAGAATGTAAATCACAGCATCTAAACTGGAATACATTAATTTTCAGTGAATTACCTCATAAGCATTTGCAATTTTGACGAACGACTTTTTCGATTCCGGATCAGGATTCTTATCCGGGTGACTGCACACAAATCGTCGAAAAAAATGAACATGACATACGTATAGTATAAAGCAACAAATTGGAATAAATGTAATTATGGAGAAACTTACTGTTTCAAAGAGAGCTTGTAGTAGGCTTTCTTGATTTCTGAAGAATTAGCACTTTGAGAAACGCTAGAGAAGAAAAAGAGGATTTTATCAGTACTGAGATGAACAGAAGAATTGGGGGCGGAGAGAGACAGAGAGAGATTTACCCTAGGAGATCGTAGCAATCGTCTTCATCACAGTAGATGGATGTTGACGGTTGGATGAGGAGCAAGAAGAGGAGGAGCACGAGAGCAGATGCGACTGCGGACCACCGGTTCTCTGCCGGTGCTCGCGCCATCGTCTTCCTCCGGTGTGTCGCCGCTGCTCCGATCAGATGTAATTTTTGTCTGCGTGCAAGCTTGGGTGATGTTTGATTACCAAAAAAAAAAAAAAGTACTACTTACCCTCAACTATGACCCATTGTCCCATTTTCACTATATCTCTCCAAATTTTAAAATTCCACAAATAATTAAATCTCCTTCAACGAATCTTGTCAAAGTTGGCGTGAACGGAAAATGACAATTTACGCTTTTGCCCACCACACTCCAATGAAGCTATTTCAATTCCAATTATCCCATATTCCGTGATGGATTGGGGATCATGCCGTGCACTACGGTGCTATACACCCATCTGGTTGTCCGTTGTAAAAATGAACAGCTTGAATCAAATCTAATTCCTTGTGAGAGTCATTACTTGGATTTGATCCGAACCGTGCATTTTCGCAACGAACGATCGGATGAGGTGCACAGCAAGGACACCTTGTCCTTCCATGAGGATTGGGGTCGGGATCCTACCGTGCACCCATCCGGCCGGCCGTTGTAAAAATGCATAACTTAGATCAAATCTAACTCCATGTGAGAGCCATTACTTGGATTTGATCCGAGCCGTGCATTTTCATCCATGTTTCTGCTTAACACTATCAATTAGGTTTTTTCTATACCCCTCAACACTTTAATTTGGTGCGAAAAAAATCGAAAAACGATACACGGAACCACTTCATTTTTTGATTTGAAATATTATGATTTTAGCACCTAGGCGCTAAAATCTTTTGGAAAACTGGGCCTAAATAATAAGGGTCGAGTTTTGAACATTAAGGAACTTAAATGAATCATTCACACCTGAAGGGGGTTTCTACAGAATCTAATTGCAAACGCACCCCTTTTGTACACGCACCAAATTATTTCTTTCTACAGAATCTACCCACCCTATTGTACTCCAACCCAGGGATGTAATATTGCACTGGAGAAATATGGGTGCGGAGAGACTTTTATAAGACATATTTGATACAAGGTTTGAGGAATGGGATTGGACTCCCAATCCCCGTAGGCCCCTAACTTTGATTGTTGTGGTAATATAGTCTTGGAATATACAGTATATATATTGTGGGGGTCTAGATTCTGGAGTGAACTCTTTGGCCGTCTGGTCCTGTACGGAGAGGGAGGACTGGCTGAACCTCACCAGAGGTCCAGGAGCACGTCAAAGGAGAAGGCTTGAGTCTCAAGAGCACGTCGTCCAGAGCCCTGGGAGCACTCCTGAGAAGGAGGCCGGAGCCCCAGGGGCACTCCTGAGGAGGAGGCGGGAGCCCTGGGGGCACGCCTGAGAAGGAGGCCGGAGCCCCAGCGGCACGCCTGAGAAGGAGGCCGGAGCCCTGGGGGCCCGCCTGAGGAGGAGGTCGGAGCCCAGGGGCACGCCAGAGGAGCAGGCCGGAGCCCCAGGGGCACGCCCGAGAAGGAGGCCGGAGCCCCAGGGGCACGCCTAAGAAGGAGGCGGGAGCCCTGGGGGCACGCCGGAGAAGGAAACCTGCACAAGGAACAACCACATTAGTGCCTAGCCCGGACGGTGGTGGTCCGGGAAGGCACTCCGATGGTAAAGTCAGCGACTGAGGGAGAGATATAGTAGAGAACTTAGAGAGAGAAAGTGAGTAAAGAGTGTCCCGCCACCGCCCTGAGTGAGGTATGTGAGGGGAGGATCCGTGTATGAAGGAGGTGAGAGTCATATTTATAGGCGAGGGAACGCGTGTTCGGCACGCCCTTCGGGGGCCTCACGCGCCCCGCCCCTGGCATTGCATTAAATGCATGGATCGACATACGCCCCTAAAGTGTCGCCTCGGCCGCTGTGCTCTCAGAGGCGTCACGTGCCCCTGATGTCCCTATCAGTCAGATCCCCCACCCCCTGCAGGCGTAGGTTTGCAGGGTTGGTGGCTTGCCATGATGCAGTGCACGTGGAGTAGTTGGGCTCATTAATGTGCCACTCAGACTGTCAGGAGGTGCCTCGATCAAGCCCCCAACATCTGACGTGACCCTTCGCCGCCCCGGTACCGAGGTCAATCGACTTGTCCCAGGAGGCGCTCGGGAACCGACCCCGGGCTGCTATGTGGAACTACCTGGAGCAGGCTCCCGAGGGGGAGGAGTCCATCCGAGGCCGAGGGGGAGGAGTCCATCCGAGGCCCCAAAAGGTAGCCGAGGTCTTGACTGCGCCTCCGGTAACCTTGCCCCTGTTACTTCGTCATTCCTGCAGACCCTCCCCGGTAACCTTGCCCCAATGGACGTTGGTTTGTTAGGACCTTTGCAGAAATTGTGCCCCTACATATATTTTTTTGAACGGCAGTATAGTCTTGGACTATTAGTACTATGGGACTATTAATCCTCCAAAGCGGGGTGCCAACCCATGTGGGAGTTGGTATTGTTAATCCTGATCCCGCCACCTCATGTACGCATCGACCAAAATATTCTCAATCCCCCCATCAGTGGTGCTTCCATTTATGGGTAAAAATGTAAATCAATAATTTTAATTATATCCTTTCTAGACCAAACAAACATGTTATTAACAATATATGCTTTAATCCTCCGTAAAACAAACATAGAGAGAAAATTTATATCCTCGTTCATAATCCCACTTCCTTACTAATCCTAATCTCCATCTCACCACATTACAAAGCCCCCAAAATTATACCTCGTATCAAACATGGCCTTACCCATTTTTTAATCCATATTTTTGTTATAATTTTAGTCCAAAGCTTCATTTGGGTATGTCATTTTTATACCCTTTTTCTACCCAAATCTAGTATTTTTCAAGTTTTCCCTCCAAAATATGAGTCAAAATGGCACAATTGGAAATAATAAGAAAGTGTAAAAACTATTGAGAAAATTGAGTTTGGATTCGGGTCTCCCAAATTTTGGGTAAGAACAAGGGTAAAACTAAATAATAAAAAAAATGCGTAGGGAATGAGTATGACATTAGAGATGAGTTTTTAACTTTTTTACTCAAACTTTAGATTTGGGTAGACAAATGGTAAGAAATAGAGATGCTCTTACTTCCTTTTACCACTGGCATATGTGAGAGTTGATTTTTTGTTGGTCAATAGATGAAAAATAGAGGAACTGAAATTACCGATCGATCCCTACGAAAAGCACATGACATGTACAATACATGTTAGAGCATTTCCAATTAATGACATGCTACATGCATGTGTTGCTATAACTATGTTATAGAATGGAGCTCTAAAGTTTCTTCTCCTACGTTGAGCTGAAATACATGCTATATTTATTTATAACTATATGTTGTGCCAAATATAGCACAAGATATAGCTATTGCGACAATTTAGTATGTCTCTTTGTGTCTACCTCTCTTATCATAGGACCACAAATAATAATTCAAATTGAACTTTAGTGAAAAAATAGAAGAATAACATATACAAACACTGTTATATTATGCTATTATAGCAATTTGACACTTTTAATTGTTATATTATCCTGTTGGAGATGTTCTTAGAAGTTAGCTAGCTATGCCTTCCCGTTCACATAAAAACCTCCTTTCAGTCTGGTCTCGCGCTTCAGCTGAATGAGCTCCTTTTGTTGCATGAAAATTGAAAAGCAATAATTTCATTTCACCGATCACAAACGGTTGTCTTATGACTCTTAACAGATGGTAGAAGTTGGAAGAGTTGACAAAATGTAAAGCATAAGGGCTGTTACCTTCTCCTCATACT
The DNA here is from genome assembly GCA_963854785.1 of Vaccinium vitis-idaea. Taxonomy (NCBI): domain Eukaryota; kingdom Viridiplantae; phylum Streptophyta; class Magnoliopsida; order Ericales; family Ericaceae; genus Vaccinium; species Vaccinium vitis-idaea. The sequence continues at coordinate 28,748,819 of OY978221.1, read as the reverse complement.
CCTTTGTATATTTCTTAGCTCTGATTCAACATTCTTTTTCAGAGCTGCAAGTTCTTCATTCTTCTTCAAAGCCCACTTAATCACCTTCTCTCTCTGTAGCACAGACTCGGGAACCACAAGCCCAGGTTTGGGTTGCGCTTGAGACATATCTCTACGAACGACATAATCTGACTTGCAATCAAATAACTATTTTCACAAGTATTAAATGTGCCCACCACTCCTCATATTTCTTGCGCCAAACTGAGACCCATAACTAATCCATTTTCACTAAAATTGCAATCAAACCAGCCGTAAGGAACTTTGCATTTCTCTTCTTTATCTTCTATTTCTCAGAAGTGTAATTTTGGAGGAGAGATACCCTAAAGAAATTTTTACATGTTAGAGCTTCATGAATGTTCAAGAGTACCAACTTTTTGAGCACTTTAATTGCTTTTTGGGAATCCGTTAATTCGATGCCACACTACAAGCACACGAGCTGTTGATCTTGGCAATCAACGGCTTGGATCGTGCAAGTGCCAAGATGAAAGCCGTTGATCAACTGCTGTAGTGCGGCAAGATCCCCAAAATCCATGGTTTTATGGGTATTTTTTTAGCAATTTTGTAGAACTTTCACTTACGGTAGTGAATTTTGTGATCGCTATGGTTGATTAATTTTTTTTTGGGTAATTTAGCGTGAAATTAAAAGGGATTAAGCGAATGTACAGCCTACAAAGAACATACCTCAGGGAGGACAAAACAAAATAAAAAAAGAAAAGAAAATGGGAGCGATATATAATGGAATCCTACCAACTACTGTATAACTTGAGGTTAACATTTTGAACCACGTTTTTAGGCTAAAAGTTAGCAGGTTAGCTAGGGCGAGTCATGATAGAGTTGGTATCAAAACACAACCCTGGTATACATGGTGGGGGGCATCTTTAGAATTTGTATGAGCCACCTCTTGAATCCTGGAGTAGTTGGAACAAAGTGTTATACAGAACTAAAAACTAAGTATTACATCATGACCACCGATGGAAGGTTGTTGGGAACAAGGACGTTGCATCACAAGGTAGGGAGATTGTAACAGTCCCACATCAGTGGGCCCAAGAAAATGGGTGTGATATATAATGAAATCCCACTAGCTACGGTATAGTTTGAGGTTAATTTTTTGAGTCACATGGTTAGGCCTATCCCAGTGGGTGTGCGCACCCCTAAGTTAAACGCTATGTCTCAATGTGTGTGAACCGTTTGGATCAGCAGCCTCCGCATGACTCGGTTGTTATAACACTTATACAAGTGAAAAATACCTATCAATTGCCATGTCCTGGCCAGGTATCAAGAAAAATTAAAAAAAAAACAGAGACTTAAATCAAACTATCAAGCATACAAATGGTAACCACAATGTTCCGCGATATCTTCTCTATTCATACATAAGTTAACCGTTATGTACACAGTGGCAGACGCAGGATTCTTGCTGCGGGGAGACCACTCCATAGCAAATATACAAAAAAAATTGAAAATGTACTGAAAATGTACTAGTAGTAGTAAGAACCTTGGGGGGTTTGCAAGGGCCAAAACCCCCCTAGCACCCCCCAGGTCCGCCCCTGTATGTACAACACCTCGGTGTGTGTAGAGTATAGAATGTTTGGATCAGCAGGCTTCACAAGACTCGGTTGTTATTAACTTTATACAACTGGAAATTTCTATCAATGCCCATGGCCTATAAGATCTCTCGTAACAAGAAAAATAGTAGTTCTACTATGACTATAAAGTATCACCGGACCGGAGAAAATGAAAATTTGCGATTTGCTTTTGCTCTCAATATTCCACCATAATCTTTGTTCTAATGTTGCCTCCTCTTTGTCTTGTGCTTTCTCCATCGATCATTTCGTCGCAATTTTTTGGGTAAGACACCAGAAAGTTGCAGCCATTGACCACTTTTTTTTATTTTGTTCTGCTTCTGCAAGATATAGAATCATCTCTGTGTCTCTTTTTTCTTATTGAGAGGAAGCGTTGCTTATTTGCTTGTCACCATTACTAGTTGTTGCAAATACCGTAGAGAGTGTGGAACCTTTTACCTCAGAATCTGTAACAAACAAAAACACCCGACACTTTGAAAAATACACATCCGCAACACTAGTTCAGAGCATCACTTGCATCCCCACTTTGTTTGCTTATGGAAAGTGTGAAGCAAATCAGTAGTATAGTCCCCATGCTTGACCTGTCAAAAATAATAAATGATGAGCTCAAAATCTCCCATCAATTTTTTTTTTTTTTGGGGTAAATTTCATTAAGTGAAAATTATTGTGTAATTAAAATGGTAGAAAGTTAATGAAGAACAAAAAGACAACTATGCCCGCACAAAGTGTGGGAAAATGTTTCGTTCGATACTTGGAAATTGGAATGCTATGAAATTATCATAGTTATTTTTGTGTTTGCCTTAATTGACATTACCCTTTTAAGGTAAAACAATTTGATTAGAGAATAAGCGGGTAATTTTGAAGAAAAATGACATTGTTATACATATATCATCATTGAATTTGTTGAGATTTGATTATGCATTCCCCCTTTTATAGGAACTAAGTTTACGTAGTCAGGTTGTTTTAGTTCCTGACATAAGTCAGTCTCTGAAACAATTCCTAAGAAGAGCGATGAGTAGCGAACTTACAAGGTGGCAAAGAACAACAAGATCCTCCTGGGGTCAACGGCCCAAGAGGGAGAAGATCGCCTGAAACTAAATCTCTTGCCATCACTCCATCTCCTCTCTCCGGCGTTGCGGACCCCAACGTTTCCGGTCATGATGGTGATCTGATGGTGGACGTGTGGGCTTGTGGGTTGATCTTTGGTAGTCCCCACCGTTACTACCATAGGCTTTTCAGGCCTGCCATCCCCGGCTGAAGGAGCTGCATGCATTTTATCACCACCATGTTAGATTACACATATGAACTCTGACTATGGTCCATGGGTACAGACAGTCGGGCACCGATATGGTAGTGACAGGCGTGTGGGGCCCATTGTGATTTCTACACAAATGATCAGAATCTTTCCTTAATTTTAAGAAAAATATTCAAGTGACTTTCTGAAAAATCAGCTCAATTGGATAACCGTAAGTTTTTTTTTTATCGAATCTTTCAATTTTTAATCCAGAATTTAGGAAGAAAGATTGGATCAAACGCTAAATGTTATCTAATTGAGCTAATTTTATCCAAGACCACTCAAAATTTATTTTAGAAATAATGAACAGCTCTGATCATCTGTGTGAGACCCTAGAATGGGATCCATACCCCTTGTCTGTACCCTATATCGGGACCCCAATTGTCGGTACCCATATATCTTTGTATATATATATGATTGATTTCCATTTTATGCATGTGCAAGTGCATTGCTGAGGTCTTCTCAAGAATAGTTTTAAGTTGCTTTAAAAGTTATCATTAGCTAAAATGTAAAACAGAGTACTCAATTATTGATATAGCTTGTAAGGGGTAATAAACTTCGTTTTTTCAGAAGCTCTCACAAACATTCCCCAAGAGTGAACACCACTTTGACATCGCTGCTTCTAGCACGTACCACATTTACATTAACCATTTAGGGACCACTAGACTAGGTTTATGGGAATACACAAAAATGTGTGGATTCCAGTCGGAACTGGCCCGAGCTTGTCCCTATATTGTGAGCAATTATGGCCGTCCGTTCGACAATCTACGATCCGGATAATATATTCATGTAATCTTTACGTAAAGATAAGTATTTTACTCACCAGGCCCCCCAAATCCGTTTCGAGTCCCTCTTAAATCAACTCTCAATATACTGAATTAACTAAACGGTTTACACCCATAGCTTACGTCCTGAGTTCAACCTAATTTCTCTACCAAACTCAACAAATAATACTCACAAGTCACAATGGAACTAAAACACATCATATTTATGTTTCCCATTCCCTTATGGTTACATCAATAATATAATTAATTTGCAATATTGACATAAAGTTGTGCTAATTAATTCATTAATTAACTGATCACAATTGTCAACACATCCGAACAGACTACTTAACGAACCATTTAACAACTCAATTGATTGACTAACTAAATAAACGGTGATAAAGCTAGGCAGGTGATATGTTTTCATGTTAATGATGTATTTGCGTCAATATATTTTGTTGAGTCATCCCAATCAATCTAGAACTTGGAAATAGTCCATTAGATCATGCATCCACCTAACGTGGATAGCTTTGAAATTTTGATGGTTGAAATTTGATTAATGAATCTAGAACTTGTCCCTCTGTTCTCCATTCTTAATTCCATTTTTCCAATCTTTCATAAAAATAATTCGACAATTAAACATGCACTTAAAATATTTTCCACAATCAAGCTCAATGTCTATTTTCCAAAATCAGCATGCTCATTGAGGAAATCAGAAGCCCAATCAAAGGTTAATTACCCCAAAGGAAAAAAATAGAATTACATTATGAAAATTTCTAAAATTAGTCCACTTAGCTGTTGTTGAAATGTATGAAAAGTGTATAAGAATGTGTGAAAGTATATAGAAAAGTAAAAACAGTATACTAGAGTTTTTTTTTTTTTCTTGCATTATTGCCAGCACAGAAGGACCTAGGCCTGTCAATGGACCGTATAGATCTGGATCCAGATCCGATAATTTGATAGCTTGGATTTGAAGACCCAAATAAATTGGATCCGAATCTGATCTAATTAAGATCTGGATCTGAATTGGCGAAATAAATGAACATAAATTCCTTTTATTTTCCTAAAATTTTGCACCCGACCCCCAACCCAAAAAAAAAACTAGCACGGATCGGATTTGTATCCGGATTTTCATTATTGGATTTGTCGACAACGGATTCAGATCCAGATTTAAGCTTATCGGATCCGAATATCGAATCTGGATCTAATCCGGTCAATTGACCGGTCTAGAAGGACCCTTGAGTTATTTGTCAAAGCACATTGGTTAACGGGTTGCTTTTGCTTCTTTTGAGGACTACACTTAATTAAGATGGAACTAGTACAAATCTCTAGGTTACTATTGTATGATTAATGAGTGTGGCTTTGCGCCCTCACCCTGACAAAAGCCCCACCCCCCCTTTTTTTTTGTTGGTTCCAATTTTATTAATTTCATTTACTATTTTAACTTTGTTTATTTAATTAGTCATTTAATTTGGTTTATTCAAATTACATTTGCAAGTAAATTATTATTTTAAATTTACATTAGAAAATTATCTAAGGATAGAAAATTACATCAACTAAAAAGATTTAACGTCCCATTTTCTAAGGATAGAAAATTATCTAGTTTGGTTGAAGCATAAGTCCTTGGACCAAAGGCCTACTGTACACATGCATATATTGGAGCCAAAAGAAACTTTTTAGAAACTCAATTTCCTTGGAGCTAATCATGTGAAAATGATTGGATAAACATTATTTTTAGAAAATCAATTTTGTCATAAAAAATAATCAAAATCAATTATTTCTAACATAAACAATATTAAATAAATAAAAGAAAGAGAATTAAAAGATATTAGAGAAACAAGATATTAAATAATTAAATAATTACAAAAGTGAAACAACATATTAGAGCATTTTAAAAAGATAAAAGAGAAAAAAATATTAATAAAAGCGATAAATAAATAATTAAATTAAAGAACTGAATTAAATAAATAATTAAATGAATTAAATAATTAAATGAATTAAATAATTAAATGAATTAAATAATTAAATGAATTAAATAATTAAATTAATTTATATAAAGAAATGAATTAATATAAATAAAATAATTAAAGTAATATAAATGAATTAATATAAATAATATATTATATGGTAATTAAATGACAAGAGGAGGGGTAAACGGTAATTTTACCGTGTCAGGACCATGGGGCCCAGGGCGGGGCGCACCATCAGTGCCTGCGCAAAGCAATTTCCATGATTAATAAATCTAAGGGGCCAGTGACCTCCAAGGTCACACGATAGTTCCGGCTATGGCCCTAAGAGATACTCCCTCCACTCACATTTGTAGGTCTATTTTTGAAATTCAAGCTATTTTGATTGATTATATATTTTAATATAACTATAGAAAAATATGTAATATAAATTTTATTTGATAGATTTCAATTCGTTCTATGATACAAAGTTCGTAATCATTATAAATTATCATGAATAGTAATCAAAAGTGACACGAATTTGAAAAATAGGCAACCAAAGACGGACAAATCTGGGAGTAATGATAAGATTCATTAAACTAATGAAAATGCAACACATATCGTAATTTACCTCTCGGGGAAGATGTAGAAGCAACTACACCAATGTCCTTTTCATTGCTAGTGCTTGGATTAATCGTCATCTCCATGTTTTTCTTTTGTGATGATACTTTCCTTGAAAAATTTCTCTGCCAATTTTCATCCAAAAGTATCTATTTCATGATACGGGAAAAAAATTCATGTAGAATATCAATAGAAAATGACTTGCCACGTTGTGCATTAATTCATCCCTAACGAAACACCGCGAGTCGGCGACTGGTAGCCGATAAAAAAAAGGGCGAGATATCAAGAGATTCTGTTTGGGGATTGTAGTGCAGCATCTGAGTCGTTAATCTCGATAATTAATAGTTCAAATTTCATCTCGGCAATGAACGGTTCAGATCTACAAGGGCCGAGATAAAATCAGAACTATTAATTGCAGGGACGGAGCCAGGATTCCGACTCGGGAGTTGCACCCAAAATCAATATTTGTTAAATTTGACAATTCGTTCATTTATTAAACATTGTGTTGGGGTAATAAAGAAAAAAATATTAGATAGGCCAACAAGTAAAAAAAAAAAACACATTTTTTTTTAAATTTGGATGATAACCATTCAAATGTATATATATATAAAAAAATGTTTTAATTAAAATTTAATAAATTTAAAATATTCAGTGAAATCAATTAAAATAACTTGAAATTGTCCGAAAATTATAAATATAATAAGTCTTATAATTATATATTTAATTTAATACGAAATTTGGTTTCGGATACCACAAGGGTAAAAGAGTCATTTGACAGCTTTTCCTATTATTCACCCCCTCTTATTTATAAGTCATCCAAACCAAGTCAAAAGTTATCCCCCTGTTTAAACCTTCATCCAAACCATCTACTTTTTTTATCTCCTCCATAAACATCACATCAATGTGGGTCAACCCTCCAAAAATAATACCCCCTCTTATCTTATCCCCCCTAAAACTTATCCCCCTGAAAATAATACTCCATCCAATCGGGACCTAAAGGACAGGATTATGTTTAGTAACGGTGCTCCGTGTTATAGCGTATAAAGCAAAGACTAGAGAGGGACAGAGGATAATGATAAAGCTTAAAAAGACATCTTAGGGGTGTTCCACTAACAAAAAACTGTTTTTTCTAAAAATCGAGACAGGTCATCCTCTCACAATACATCACATAAAAAACCGTGAAAAATCAATTTTTTCAAAAAACCACCTTAGTGGAAACTGTAAAGGCCAAAAACCTCAATAAATTGATACGTTTAAACCTTGAAATTAACAGCCAACGGGTTAGCTCAGTTGCCCAGGGCTCTTACATCTCACTATAGAGCTTTTCCTTTCTTTGTTTCTACCCTGTAACGGACTTATTTATTGTATTGATTAAGTTGTTGGCTTCGTTATCTCGTGGACTCTCACAATTCATGTAGTGTTCCGGGTTGATAATTTGTACTTCATATGTGATGTAATTGATCTCTCTTCTATCGATTGACCAAAAAAAAAAAAAACCTTCAAATTAACAAACTAAGAAATAGGTTCCATTCTTTTAATCTTTTTTTTTTTTCTCTTTGATAACTGGATGTTTGGTCAGTTTGCGGCTTTGCGCATACTTTGACTAATCCAGGGGCCCTAGACGTAACGACCAAACATAACTTTCAGTGACCCCAAGAGTTTTTATCTTTTTGGTTTTCTTGTTTTTTTTCTTTTTGAATTTTTATTAGATTTGCGTTATATTTTGTAGATTAACTATCCATCTGGACGAAAGGAGTTTAGAAATAAAGAATTATAGCAAAAGGAGTTCACTAAAGATGAAGAAATAATAACCAGGCGTTTTTTTTTTCTAAAGTATCATTTTACATGAATTTTTTTCAACTTCAGTCCAGATATTTATACTTCTTTTATTCCTTTCGTCAATGCAAAGATTAATTCCGAGAAAAAAGAGGAAAAAGTAAACAAAAAATTACGAAAAATTAAAAGTACCAAAAAAAAAAGTAAATAAACTAAAAGTTAAGGACGAAATTTTTTGAATCGAGATAAAAAAAAAACAGAGTACTAATTGATGAAACAAAGCTTAACTACAAGCAAAGAAGACAATAAAAGAAAAAACTGATTTTCAATCTTGAATTTCGCTGTTATATCTATATCTCAGAAAACCCATAACTTACGACTCCATAAATGAATAATTAAGCGGAGTCAATCTGACTTGCAGCAGAAAAAGAGAGAGAGAGAAAATTCAGACGAATTTGAACCGAAACAGAGTACAAGTGCTTAATAAATCGTATAAAGAGAGCATAGTTGAAGAAACAGAACAAAAGGAAAGGAAAAGGACCACAAAAAACTTACTGGTAATCTTGAATTCGGTGTTATATCCTTCTCGGTGATGAGAGATAAGCGCTCCACGTCGACTACGAAGCTATCGGAATCGAAATTCGTGCACTGAAATCTGTCTGTCTGATCAGGAACAGAGATTTTCTGGGTACCCATGTTGTCTGGTTCACCAGGTTTGGAAGACGACCTCGGAGTATCAGAACCCATATCCTTCTAGCAGAAAGAAATTTCAGAGAGAGAGAGAGAGAGATTAGCTTTCGGTTACATAAAGCTTTAACCATCAACTAGTCAAGAGCTCAATGGAACAGTTGTTATTTGGTATTGTTGTATTGGTTTGAACTTTTTGTCTTAATGAATGTTTTGGAGGTCTAATTAAAATACAACAAGAAATCCAGGAGCACAACTTAAAAGTCCGGCGGTGTTGTATTTTAAAGATGTGTCTGTATCATAGCTCATTAAAAATATTAACAATCATTTTCATTTTGCTAGTTCTGATTAAAATGTCAATCATGTTACGGACGCAGATGTTTGGATAAATATCAAACATGCTACGGATACAGACGTCCGTATACGTGTAAGAACGTGATGCGTCAGGTCAGGAGCCGTCTATTGTGAGTAGTGTCTATGTGCATCGTGTGAAATCTAGGTGCATCGGTAGTCTGAATTTTTGCTCAAGTATATGATAAAACATTAATAGCAAAATATTCTTTCGTTTTATCTCTATTAAAGTAGTGGAATGATTAAAAAATGGAACACGTATTACAAAAAAAAAAAAAAAAGTTCAATTAAGTGATGAACACAATAAGAAAACCAAATTTTGGTCCATAGTGCGGTCCACTAATAAAAAAAAATAAAACTTTTCAAATGAAAATCGAGTAATATTCATAAAAACAAAATAAATCCACAAAAAAATCAAATCTGTCAATGAAAAAATCAAACAGCTGAGAAAAAAAAAAAAAGAAAGAAAGAAAGAAGGATCCATACCCACTTTGGATTTTCCACCATTTTCTATCACTTTCCGAGCAAGAGAGAAACAGAGAGAAAGAAGTGGCAGCAGCAGGGGAGGTGGTATGGAGGGAAGTTAGAAGTTTGTTGTATAAATATGGCAGTTGCGTATCGAATTGGGCAATCACTTTCAACCACCTGATTTGTTGACATAAACACACAAAAAAACAAATTTGTCAAATTTGATGGATAAATAAATTCCAATGGCAAACCAACTCCCGTGAGTGATAAAGACCTCAGTTTTTCGAAAAAAGATTCCAAAAGAAGAAGGGAGTATTTTTTTTTTTTTTTGTTGAAATGAAGTCAAGAATTCCATTAAAACGCCATCCGGCAACGATTACATAGAATCGACAGGAGTGAAACGATTACATACAATCGACAGGAGTGAAACCAAAACAACTAACAATTAATATGAGCACGGCCTTCGCTCGGCATAAATGCCACTAGCTCTTAGACACGCCTGCCGAAGCAGACCCAACACCTACGGGATGGAATGATGAATCCTATCAAAATGTTAGCAGTAGAGAACCCCAACGGGCACCCGGATCAAACCTTTAAGGCAATACAGTGCAAATGTAATCAAAAAACACATAAACTGATGCAACCAAAACTGCTACGGGTAATAAAACTACCTAACTGCATCGAAAAACCCAAAAACTTGGTACAAACCGAGTCTCCACGAGTCGCCTCACTGAGTTGTCCAAGTCGCACCGTACTTCTCGTACAATATTAGGCCTGTCAATGGACCGAACTCAATCTGATTTTATTTTGAATCCGATTTGAAAAAATCAAAATTCGAATCTGATAACTCTGATAATTCGAAATTAATCGGATCCTATCCAACTTGCAAACTTCGCAATAGCTAATTCAATGCTACTCTTTACCGAGAAGAAGAAAAACCTTGAGATGATTCTAAAGTACGTACTAATATAATAATACTTTCTCCAGAAAATAGAAAGTATTCACGAAAATGCCATCCAAAAGTTAGTTTGTGAGAGTGATATTTTTGGGCCATTAGATTTGGAGGAATGGATGGTTAAGATTTGGTTGGTAATGAATATTTTATTGAAAACAAATGTTGTTTTGTTATATAGATAACGAGTAGTATATAATAATATAACAAGGATCGGATTTGGATTATTGAAATCAGGTTCACAAAATCCGGATAGGATTTTAGATTATTGAAATCAGGTTCATGGGGATTTGAATCCGGATCCACTGACAACCCTATTAAATCAGCTCCACAGCGCGGCCGTGCCGGCATCTCTTCGACAATCGGAAACATTCACCGCGTAGAGCTCGTCAAGTACTACACGTGTCCCAAAAATTGACTTGATCAGATATCGTTAGGTGCCTTATCGGAATACAAATAACTTGAAAAAGAATGGGTACAGTGGTTTTGATCCAGTGTTTGTGTCCATTTGTTTTCCGTTTCTTTTCAAGGTATTTGTGTTCTGATGACACACTTAACAATATCATATCAAGTTAATTTTTAGTACACTTATAATACTTGACGAACTCTACGCAGTGAACGTCTCTGATCGTTGAAACGATACCGGCGCGACCGCACCGTAACTACACAACATGGTGCTATATATGATGATGCACAGCACCCCAGGTCCATAATATATGCACCACCTGATAATCAATAGATGTGGACAGATGAAAGATTGGACAGATGTTAGAATTCTTCACGAACTATCTATTAGAGCGCTTACTACTTTTGCTTTAGTTAAGATTTTTATGAAGTGGGAATCAGATTCAGAGGGTATATTTTACGAGTAATGCTAGACACTCCGAAAATTACTCTAAAAATGAAATCTGTGGTTTATAGTGTATAATTATTTGAAGCAATAATTTACTTTCGGAATAATTTTCGGGATATACTATTGGGTACATAGCATTCTCCATATTTTATAGTACTACTTGGGAACCAAAAGTTGGTAAGAGGAAAGGTGTGGCATTTTTAGAGAGAGAGAGAGAGAGAGAGAGAGAGAGAGGATGGTGTTATCAAATCATGTGCGATGTTTTTGGGTGTAGACAGAGGGACTTTGGGTTTTGTTAACGCGTGTCTAATAGATACTCAATAAGCATACAAACAAATAAAAGAAACACACATTTCAATATTCTTTTTACACCTTTTAATACACTTTCACATATTCTTATACATTTTTCACACATTTCAATACATTTTTCAACCTTAACATGTGCCTATTGGATACACTTTAGCATTTTCCAAAAACCAAAATGGTTTATTTTTTTGTCTTTATTTAATTTTTTTTTTGTATTTGTTAGTTTTGTGTCGATTTTTTGTATCTTATTGGTTCGTCTCGACGAGAGGAATCTACAAGTATAAAATTATGATCAAGTTTTAAAAAAAGTTCACTAATGACAAAAAAAATCCAAATTTTTGTAGTTTATTGGATTATTTTTGTCTTTATTCACAAAAATTTAACTTTGGTTAATAATTTTATACTTTTTAGATTTTTATCGTCAAGACAAACCAATAAACCACAAAAAATCGACACAAAACTAACAAATGCGAAAAAAAAATTGACTAAGGATAAAAATAAAACCACTTTGATTTTTTTTTACCCAAAGCAGTATCAGCCGATATTATTCAATTCAATGGTGCCATTCCGAGCCTATGGTTACGATGCGAGTCATTCAATTTGTTTCCCTCGAGTTTGTATATTGCACTAAACAGAGATTTATCTGACGTTTATAACAAAATGAACAAAACACTTTCTCTTTTTTGTTTTTTTTTTTTGAAGTTTACAGGTTAATCTACAACTCTTAATGTTCTTTCAAAAAAAATATGTTTTGGTTATGTTGATGTCGATATCCGATCAACCCTGTAGGAACAGATTGAAACACAATTTTGACATGTGCAGTAATCGTATACGTAAAATAGCATTGGAATGTGTAAAACGTATAATAAAACTATTAGGGCTTATTGACCTTTGTGTGTTTTCTTGCACGTTTAGGTATTTTTATCTTGTTGTTGAATGTTTTTGTAGCGGCCGAGTTCATGAAGGTCCATAGGGCTCACCCTTATCCCATGGGAAGATGAAGGGACAATGGGTCACCTATGCGGAAATGGTAAAAGTGAATGTAGATCGAATCGACTCGGTCTCCCCAATAATTGTATGCCCTCAGCGGCCATCAATTCGGTGTCGAGCGCAACAAATATCAAAAAGAAGTTACACCTCACCGCCTGAACGGCGGTCTCGGGTGTTTGGCCCTTGATAGAGCATTCACAGGAAGGCCCCAATTAGTCCATCACTCAGATCGATGGATCCAGTAGGCATACCTCTCAGTGTCTACAATAGCCTTCACACCGAGCGCTAATTAGAGTCAAATAGATGGAGTGTCTTCTCGGACAACCACCATCCGGATTTGGCACTAACACGGTTGTTCTGTGTGTATGTCCTTCTTCTCAAGCCAACACTTAGGGTGCGTTTGGTTGGATGGAATAAACTTCGGAATGGAATTACTATTCCAATGGAATATCTATTCCGGTGTTTGGTTCGTAAATAAATAAAGGAATGTGTATTCCAAAAGGAATAACTATTCACCCAAATAAGGGAATACATATTCCATTAAAAAAGTCAGGAATTGTAATTCTATTCCAGCCCCATTCTATACCTCGCCTCATACATATCCATCTTTCCTCTCACGCTGAACCCGTCACATCCCCGACTCAACAAATCGACGATCAACAATTCTCTCTCTCTCTCTCTCTCTCTCTCTCTCTCTCTCTCTCTCTCTCTCTGTGTGTGATACCGATCGGAGAGCTTCACTCTCGTCTCCTTCTGGTATGTATTCTCCTCTTCTCTCTCTCTCTCTCTCTCTCTCTCTCTCTCTCTCTCTCTCTCTCTCTCTCCCCGAGATCTGTATCAGATTGATTTCTAAGTTGTGAATCTTGTAATCCTATAGATCGATTTTCGTTTGTCTTGATTTTATACGGTTCAGAAAATAGATCTGAACTTATTTTTTTGTTGTATCGAGGGTAATAAGGATGCTTCGTCTGAATCGATTCATTTTTCAAATCGATTTGTTTCTGATGAATAAATTCTTCTGGTAGTTAAATTCTGATGAATAAATCGAGGGTAATAAGGATGCTTCTTCTGGTAGTTAAATTCTTTTCGTGGGTTTCTTTGATTTGTTTGCTCTTTTTGGTGGATAAGAATTTTCGTTTTTCTAATGAATGGATGGGCGGAGGAAAACAGTTTGGGGGGTCTACACGGTTAACCTTTGTCTTTGTCTTTCGTCTCCATTTCTTATCAATGAATGGTGTGGTACTGTAGTTAACTTGTTTTTAGATGGTAGCCATTTCGTGATATGAATGCTTTGGCTGCACTAGTCACATATCAGGCTTGGACTCAAATATATCATGGCTTATGTTACATGTGATGCTGATTTGCCACTGGGCTATGCCTTTAAATATATCATGGCTTATGTTACATGTGATGCTGATTTGCCTCCCTTTGGTGCCTACTTATTATTCTGGCTTATGTTTTTGTTATAGACTCTGCAATTGTGTTATTGTTTTCTCCTTTTTCCTTCATTATGGTTGATACCTGTTATCTTATTTGAGCTGAGTTTTCATCAGTTTTTTAATGAGTAGTTCTGACTAAATTGAGTTAGATTTTCTCTATTTCTTTTTTCAGCTATGGCACGGCTTAGTTTATCAAAAAAGAAAGTGAAACGGGTAAAATTTGCAATGGCTATGCAGTGGTGGTTGTACATTCTCCATTTACTTGGGCTATTCATGGAATTAGCGTATAGAATGGTTGAAAGACAATGCATGCAGCGGGTTAGGTCTAGGTATCGGTTAGATTTCTACGATAATAGAGATGTAATTGAAAAATGGGTGTATGAAAGTGATAGTAAATGTATGAACGATTTTAGAATGCCGAGGCGGCCATTTGTGAAGTTGTGCCACTTGCTTAGCACAATTGGGAAGCTAGAGCCAACCAGACACATGTTAGTTGATGAGCAAGTTGCAATTTTTTTGCATACCCTTGCTCATCATATAAAAAACAGGACACTTCAGAATGATTTTCATCGCTCGACAGAGGCAATTAGTAGGTCTTTCAGAAAGGTTTTGATTGTGGTTATTTGGCTACAAGGGCATTTATATAAGAAACCTGAACCAATACCAGAGAACTCCACTGATGAGAGATGGAAGTGGTTTAAGGTAAATGATTTCAATTTTTTGCTCTTTACAAGTAGCTATTTTATAACTCAATCTGACCTCCCAACACGTTATTCCTATTTTTATGATGTTTTGTAGGGATGTCTAGGAGCATTAGATGGAACACACATACCCGTCCAAGTGCCAGCTGTTGATAGGCCTAGGTATCGAAACAGAAAAAGCGGGACAAGATAAATGAAGAGCTTCTGAAGCTTTCAAATCTATCTATGATTCAACGCCATAGAGCCTTGCTTGCTATAGCTCGTGATCATGAGATGACTGGGTGTTTTTTTACCTTGAAAGATGAGGAGAAAGAACCTTTTGTGAAGTCTTTGCTTAAGGGAGAGTTTAATTTGTGAAGTCTTGGAGAGTTTAATTAACTACTCGGTGTATTTATTTTAATTTGCTTCCAACTTAGTATGATACTATGACTTTTGCTATTGGAAAAGTGTATTTTGGTAGTTGTTGTATCCATGCTCATCTCTCTTTTTTTTTTTCTTCTTTTTTCCATAATGGCTATCTATAATACAATTGTCAATTCAAATGTGATTCTAGCACACCAAACGCATGAATTGGAATGAGAATTCCATTCTTGCTATGGATTCCCAGCCACAGCCAAACATGAGAATGAGAATGAGGATTCCAATCTCAATTCCTTCAATTCTATTCCATTCTTAATTCCATTCCAATGTACATTCCATTCCATCCAACCAAACACACCCTTAGGGTTTCAGCAAGGTTCAACTACCTCTCCACCTCTCCGTACTATACCAGAATGACAACCAAAAAGGTTACTCTGGTAAAGCGCCTCCCACGGTTTTGGTTTCAGTGGAAGTGTGAGAATTACGAGGAATGTATACTCATTCGGACTCAACCTTAAATGTGACAGTGCCTATATATCAACATTCACTATTGCTGGTACCTCATTTGGACTGAACCTAAACGTGTTGACAGTCTATTGATTTACTCTCGCCGTTTCAAAAAGTTGGTCCAGTATTTTGTTTTGAAATGTCCCAAAATGTTACTCTTTACAAAAATCAATATACTTTATTTGATAAATTCTAATTTTACCCTTTCTTTTTTGATGTGACAAGAACAATTTAAATGCAGAGTTGTAATGATTATGAGAAAAAGAGAAAGAAAAAAGATGAAAAAGTGTATTGATTATATCTTTAAAAAAAATTAGAATCACAAAGTGGCCCTAACTTTTTGGGACGGAGGGAGTGCTTAATTCGTAGTCTAATTGACTGATTTTAACAAGTCCTAAAATTTCTCTCTCTCGCTCTCGTACGTATGATGCTGATGCATCCATAACGATTTTTCGATAAAGAGAGAAAAATTTCATTACTAAGCACACTGAACCTCCTTTCGATCTACTTTTGAAATTTTGCAAAAATTCAGTTTGTAATCTCCTTTTTCAGGTTGCGGATCAAAAAGGTGTTGATAGGTGTGGACATACGTCGCTCCACCGAAATGTGAAAAACTTTGTTTTTGAAAAATACAGTCGCCACCCGGGTTTTTTGAAAATGGTTTAGGACCCGAGAAACCAATTTGAAAATGTTTTGAAAAATAGTGTAACTCTCACGGCTGAAAACAATTTGAAATCAGAGATTATTTTGGATTCGGGAGCCAGGTTATGAGCGGGGAAGGGTTTTAATGCACCCCGCTCGCCCGATTAAAAATCGGTCTTTACTAAATATTTGTGAAATTTTTAGAAAATGTTTTAATGCTAAACTTTATCCAAACAAACAAATAATCATGCAAGTTAAACAATTTAAACATGTAAAAGGACAATGCATAACATAACAAATGAAATAACAATGAATAACTAATCAAATTTACAAACTGTTTTTTTAGGGAAAAAGATTTAAAAATTTTGAATTTAAAACAGAGTGCCGTGAGGCACTCCATGTGTGCTGTGCGGTACAGACAGAGTGTTGTGCGACACTATTTACCCAGCAAATAGTTTGAAAAATTGATTTTTGACAGAGATGAAAATACAAGCACTTCTATGAATTATAACTTCATAAAATAATTGTTTTAGAATCTGAAAAACATGTTTTTGGATGGAAAATGTTCCTCCTAAAAGATTCCTCCATATAATGCAATGATTTCGTTATACAGCGCAATCGGGAGGTTTTTAATTGAAATGATTTACTGAAATATTATTCTACTAAGCACAAGAATGATATAGAGAAATCACCTTGCCATAGGCTTTGGCGCGAAAACGAAAATTTTCGGAACAGAGCTTCTTTCTCTCAATGTGGCAAAGAAGGTCTTTGGTTCTGGGTTTAACAAAAAGGGTGATGATCAGAGGAAAATTTGAACAAAAAACAGGGGAACAAGACTACGGGTTTCAACTTGGGTTTTCTTTGGGAGGAATTAGGAATGGTTATTGGACTGATTTGTAATGGAAATGGGTGAGACACAACATGGCCAGAGCTTAGAGAGGGATTTTCATGGCATTTTTTTTATTCTAATGGAGAGGGAGACTTGTTATCCTCCTAAAATGGAAGAGGAGTATCCTATTTATAGCCAAAATTCACTTGGGGGGCAAGTATACGTGATTAGAAAGGGAATAAATCAGTTTTGCCAGTCAAAATGCTTCAGGGTGAAGTAAACTTGGTGACCAAGGCTGCCTGACAGTGCCACGCAGCATTGCAACTGTACCGTGTGGTACACAAACTGTGTTGTGCGGCACTCTTCCACCGTCATTGTAAGAAAAGGACGCCGTACGTGACTGATGGAGCACCGTGCGTGAGAGTTGAGTGTCGTGCGGTACTGTTGACCATGTCGACTTCCTTTGACTTGGAGGGTATCGTTCCGAGAGGCTGTCCGAGTGTTTCTTTTCATAATTGGGGATTAAAAACGTGTATGAGAGTTCGGAGGTGTCTACAATATGTGCTTAATTGTACCCAATTAAGCCCTCTAACTTATACTTGTGGGTTCGTTTATGTTGTTACTTGGAGCGGATTAATTAGTTTAATGTGTTTGTAGGCTTTGAAGATCAATGAGCCAAATAAAGTGCAATTTGGAAAGAAAGTCATTCAATCCCGAATTGAATAGGAATCTGGACAGCCTTCAGTATTTTGACCATATCTTTTATCTTGGGTGTCTGATTGAGGCAAGGTTTGTGGTACCGGAAAGGAAATTCAATTTCCTACAACTTTCCTGTTTATGAGTTTTCCAAATTCCAACGTCTTGAAGGTCGAAATTGGGTTGGAAGCGGGCTGCAGAAGACAAAAAACGGGATTTTTGGGAAGTTTGGTTGAGATTGGACTTCCTAAACTTCTTCTTTTACTTGAGGTCATTATTAGACCTTTTGAAGTTGAAGAGATGCTCCATGTCCGGTTAAACACCTTCTAGGGGGAAGATGAAGCCCCGTTCTAACTAACTCTGCGTATGTGTAGGCTTTAGGAACTTAGGATTATTTATTCGGATCGATTGTTTAACTAAGAACATGTTTTCATTATGATCAGATGGAATCGTTTTAATTCTTTATATTGGTTGAGTATTAGTGTGCGCACTCTCAAATACCTAGTTAAACAATGATTTTCTACGCTTATGCTCGTAAGACGGATCGTGCCATTGGACAGTCCGTGAAAGAGATAGGTTGTGCCAGCGAGACGGTCCGTGCTATGGAATAGTCCATGCCAGTTAACAACACAATTATTCTCTTGACAAAATTGTGATTTGAGTAATAAACCTAACCTGGATATAACTTAGTTACGTGGTCGAGGTGGATTCGAAACCCTAGATTTCTCCCTCACTAATTTCTCACCAATTTCATTACTTGTTAATTTCTTTAATTAATTTAGTTTTCAAAAATCAATCACTCAAATCAATTGCTCTTTTACCGAATGAAATTAGAAACCGATCAAAAGTAACGTAACTTAGCCAAACTGTCTCCGTGGATCGATACTCGGACTTAGCCACTGTCCTTTCTGAATAAGGGTTAATTCCTTGTTTTTATAAATTTAATTCTGATACGGTACGACACGATCAGGTGTCATAGTGGTGACTTTCACTCCTGCTCCCTATTTGCATAACAACATTCAAACAATTAGGTAGAATATAGATATTAGAAAAATCCCTTGTTAGACACCATTTGACTGCTTGAAGTTCTGTTTGAATAGGGCTGCAGCTGTATGTCGAGAAAGAGTGTTGCGCAAACATCCATAACGATTGATATTAACAGAATTCATGTGATGCTTTAGTTAGAAATACAGGATAGCACCTCATGAGCTGATAGATTAAACATGGGAAATGCTAAGTGACCGTGTCGTACCGTATCAAAATTAAATTTATAAAAACAAGGAATTAACCCTTACTCATAAGAATAGTGGCTAAGTCCGAGTGTCAATCCGTGGAGACAATTTGACTAAATTACGTTAACTTTGACTAATTTCTAATTTAATTCAGAAAAAGAGATTTGAGTGATTGGTTTTTGGAAACTAATTAATTGAAGAACAAGTAATAAAATTGATGAAGAATGAATGGAGGAGAAATCTAGGGTTTCGAATCCACCCCGATCACGTAACTAAGTTATGTGTAGGCTAGGTTTATTATTCGAATCACAATTTATCAAGAAGATAATTATGTTGTTAATAGGCATGGATTATCCCATGGCACAGACCGTCTCGCTGGCACAACCCGTCTCTTTCACGGACTGACCAGTGGCACGATCTGTCTTACGAGCATAATCCATCTCAGTTACCCAAGCACAAACATAGAAAATCATTGTTTAACTAGGTATTTGAGAGTGCACACACAAATACTGAACCAATAGAAAGAATTAAAACGATTCCATCTGATCATAATGAAAACATGTTCTAAGTTAAACAATCGATTCGACTTTATTCTCAGTTATACCGTTAGGTAATGAAAGTGTTTCAAGGCTAGGTAAGACATTCAATTGGAGAATGGCCTCATAACGACTCACATCGGGCATATTTATCAATGTTGTGCCCTCCTAGTACACCAAATCTCTCTTTCCAACCTTTTCAACACAAACCACAATGAAATCAACCGTTTCTTCACAATGAAATAAGTTGGTGTTCCCCTGATTCACATTATAGTTTCAACTTTTTTTTTTTTTTTTTTTTCTATTTCACTTTTCAAACAATGGGAGAAACACCGCCAATCAACATTTGCCTTTATTTCTTTCAACTCACCCCTTCTTCTCAAGGATCAATTCCCACAAATTTACCATTCTCAAGACACAATATAGGTAATAGAACTTAACAAGAGAAAGACTTAATGTAGGAGGCCCAAAATGGTTTACAAGAGATGATTATGTTTCAAAGGAACAAATAGGCTCAAGTATCAAAAATCGCCTATAATCCTTTCCAAGGGGCGAGTCAACCGTTCAAACCAAAGCCAAAAAGATACTATGATATGCATGCAATTCTAAGACTTGGCAACAAAGATAATGAGATCACAACAATGACGCTTTTATTCTTCTTTTCATGACAAACAAGATATTACTTGACACCACTCCAAGGAAAGTAAGGCTCGAAAGCTCACATGGGCATAAGTCTCCACTAATCTAGCCATCAAAAGCAATCAACTCAATAGTTCACAAGTGATCAAAGCCCAAAGGTGCGGTGAAGTGGTGCTATATGCATAAAATGTATTTTCTAATCATATGTTATATATTCCGTAATAATCTTTATAATTGCAGCTGTTTGCTATGCCTATGGTTGTACTGTTTCTTGAGCTGGCCAACAAACTCTGAGACTGATTAAAAAAATGTATGACCCCCAAGTCCTAGGGCCATAACCTAGTTCTTTCCTTCTATTGCTAAGGTGTCCTTGTCGACCACATTTTGTTAAAATCCTACGATACACAATACATATCCTACGATTCGTATCGTCTCCTTAAAAAAATGATATGTATCCCATCGCGTATCTTTTTTGTATAGAATTCCTACGATACGATGGTGTATCCTATGATATATATGCGTATCCCGATTCAATATGTATCCTATGATTACTTAATGAAAGAAATTTAAACATTATTGTAAGAAGTGAAACCTTAGACACATTAATCTAAGTCGTTTTAGCAACATTTAAACCATTTGAAGGATATCCAACTTCAATGTAAAGCTTGAATAGAAGAAAAATCATACTTGTATCATATTTTGGGAGAATATTATTAAGAATTTTCTTTTCTGTCCTTAGACTAAGGTAGCGGAAAACCTCAATCTGATAAATCCCAGTTGAGAAACTTGAAATTTTGCAACTTAAAAGCTTAGTTTGTTCGTGTTATTAGACATAAATACTTGTTAATTGTTAGACATGAATACTTGTTAATTGTTAACGTATTTTACGATACGTGATACGTATCCTGATATGATTAATAAAACAAGAAAAATGATACACAATACGTATCCCGATTTCAAAACCTTGACCACGATAATATGTAATCGTGTCATTTGGGCGTGGATATATGCACGGGTTTTACTTGGCGTCACCACCACGGAGGGGTGTTACCAACACTTGTTAACATGAAGTAAACAACTTTAAGCACCGTTGTTGGTAGGCTCCAATCCTGAGATTATGGTCGCCAAAAAGTGACATTAATATAATTGATTCCATTTCGCTTAGTTTTATTTCCTCACATCCAGTAAAAAATAGAATCCTGTTAAATAACTGTTGTCAAAGCAACAATATTTCCAATAAATTCTATTTCAAAGGTTAATAAATTCTTCTTGATGTTTTTAAAAAAAAAAAAAAAGCTAGTTATACAAAAAAAAATTTGACAAAACTTGTCTAGATTAAATGGAACTCGGCTAGATTAAATGAAACTCGACTAGATTGTATAATTTTTTTCAACGAAACTTGGAGATATGCTGGCACGGGCAGGGCATGGCATGGTACGACACGACACGATTAAAAAATAGCAAGGCACAACTTGGTAGGATTAAGTAAACGGGCTGGCACGACACAACACGATTAAGAAACAGCATGGTACGACAGGACACGACACGATTTAGTAAACAGACAGACACGGCACGGTTGGCACGCAGTTAAATGGACAATGCCGACATGCAACGGCCCGTTTGACACCCCTAGGCCCACCTATCGTAGCCCTCATTTTTCAGTGGTAGTTTGGATTATCATCTACTTAACCAAATAATATAATCACTGACAAGTTCAAAAAAGGAACCCCTTATCTTGGGTTATCTCTCTTTGTGTGGGCCAACTATCTAATGGACAGTACTATGGGTATCAATCCATTTGGTACAAAAAAGAGGGATTTATTAAAATTAATTGACCCAATGCATCGCGAGGTACAACCCATTAGCCAAAAAGCACGCATAAGGATGTCGGCAGAATTTCTGTCCAAATTACTCCCAAATTTCACGTGAACTCCACAGTTCCATTTCTCCACCCGAACTCCATTGTTTCTCCTCGCATTCTCCATCCCTGCTCCAAATCCACCGACAACCTCAACTCTTTCTCCTCCTAACTTGTCTCCTTCATCTTCGCCGGCAGAGCGGCGGCCCAAAGTTGTCTTTCGCGCATAGAATTTTTTAAAATTCGCAAAGGTTTTTCAGTCGATTTTGAGCTGTTTTGACCCAAATCTTGCTCGCGAAAGTGAGTTGACAGGGTCTAACAGATTTGTGATTGAATTTACTGGTGCAATCAGTGCAAAATTTTAAAAACTCGCAGGTTTGGATGTAGGTGTTGATGGTGGTGGTGTTATTGTAATCCACTAAGCATTTTAAAGACTTCTTTCAAACAAATAGTTAACACTGAAAACAATTAGTTAACAGCTTCAATATTCTGAAAACAATTGAAGGAGTTTCAGAAATTCGCAGGAATGCGAATTTTTTTGATTTACTGAAATTAATATCCTCTGCTAGTCTTTATTACATAAGATGACCATGGGATCATACCTTTTAAAAATTCGTAGCCAATCTTCTGAAATTTTTTCCAATCTTATGAGTTGTAATCACTTCGAATTTTTAACATTTCACAGGGTACTTAATTTTGTTTTGGTAGTTTACGGTGTTATTGTTGTAAGCATTTTAAAGCCTTCTTTCAAACAAGTAGTTAACATTGATTATAAAATTGCTTCAATCTTCTGAAAACAATTGAAGGAGTTTTAGAAATTCGCAAGGATGCGAATCTTTCCAGAAATTCACAGTGAATTTTTCCGATCTTCTGAAGTTAATATCATCCCCTAATCTTTACTGCATAAGATGACCATAGGAGCATACTTTTTAAAAATTTGCAGCGAATGATTCTGAATTTATTCCACTAAAAAAGGGCATAAAAAGGCCATCTCCCCCGAATTTTCGGACTTTACGTTATGCCCCAATTTTATTTGAGTGTTCTAGTACATTTATTCCACTGTAGGATTGCACGGTACACTTTAACATTTTAGGGAATTGTCATACCAAGCACTATTCTTTGTAGGGGTGCACACGGTCCGGATTGGACTGGTTCTCTACAAATCCAGTAACCGCATCATTTTGACCGGTTCTACAAAATTAAGAACCAAAACTAACCAATACACATGAAGAACCTGTCCAGATCCAAACCGCAAGACCGGACCGATTTTGGTTCGGTTCCGGTTCTACCTGATTAAGGAAGACTTCATCACAAGACATGAGTTCAAAAGATTATTCAAAATTTAGAGCACCAAAATAACTCATAAAATAAATAAATAATTATAGGATTTTATAAGATTCATAATTTTGTACATGTATAAATATATTTAATATATATGCATATATATATATATATTAATATTATACGGTCCGGTTCGGTTCTAACCGTAGTTCTTAAATTGAAAACCAGTAACCGAACCATAATTACCGGTTCTTAGATTTTTAGAACCATAACCAGACCAATGAACCATAGAACCTAACCAAATAGACCGGTTCGGTCCGGATCGGATCGGTTCAGTTTGACGGTTATATCGGTTTTCTTGTGCACCCCTAATTCTTTGTCTGAAAAATAACAAAACGAACCCCTTAATTAATGGGCTCACTATTTTCTCTCTCAGAAATATTAAATGTGTTGATTTTGTACGTAAAAAGTAAGGCCTTTTCATTACAATATGCCCTTTCTCTCTCAAAATTTTGGACTTGGATCTTAGATGATGCACATATCGATGTCTAGATGAGTTGTTTTTTTCGTTGAAAAAGTATTGTAAAAAAATAATTCTAAAATCAGCCCATTTGAGCTGACATTAAAGCTTAAAAAATGTATTAAAATGCATGAAAAATGTATAAGAATGTGTGAAAGTGTATAGAAAAAGTAAAAAAAGTACATTGGAGTTTATGTTTTTTTTTTTAAATTTTTTTTAATTTTCTTGTTGTCAGCCAGTGGGCTGACAATAGAAGAACCCTTTAAAAAAATCCAACACTACAATATGAATTGATCTGATCATTAAATTGGAATTAGATGTGAGCTCCACCTAGAGGGGTAATCTTTAATCTTTTTTTGTTAATTTTATTTTTATGTCTGAGTAATATTCATCTACCTTTTTTATGATTAACCAAAATTGCACTATAGTATTTTGGAGAGCCCGTAGAACAAATGTACGAGGCCCACCACAAAATGAGAAGCATCGTAGTTCACATCTCACCGAAAATGATGCAGCACTCCATCATTTCCTTGCATAAATCAAAGTCTCATCATTGTCTGATTGTGCTGGATTTTATTTTATTAATAGTATAAACGAACGGAGGGGACTTATTGTTCCCGCAACCATTGGCTTTTCTATTTTTTAGTTTTGTTTTTATTCAATTTTTTTTTCGCATTTGTTAGTTTTGTGTTAGGTTTTTGTGGGTTATTGATTCGTCTCGACGTAAGGAATTGAAAAAGTAAAAATTTATAAGAATTAACCAAATATTTTAGGAAATATACAAGAAAAACAAGTTAAGACAGTTTAAATAAAGACAGTTTAAATGTTCATTGGAACTGTCTTTTCAACTTTTTCTTGGATATTTTTCAAAACATTTGGATAATTATTACCAAGTAGTTTTTTACTATTCCAATTCCTTATATAGAAATGAATCAACAGCCAATAAAAGCTTGACACAGAACTTAAAAAATGCAAACAAAATTTAAATAAAGGAAAATGCTAAGTACCCAGAATATTTACACCAGAAAACTACCTAGAAAATGAAATCAGTGGCTCAGATTCATTCTAGGTAATTTTCTTGGGAAAATCCTAGGGGTACAGAGGGAAACGCACAGAGCGCTCTCGAGGACCCACTTTTGGGTCTCACACGAGTGATCCGAACCGTTCATTATTCTTAGAACATTTTTCCGAAGGGCCCCACAAAATTTCAGCTCAATAGGACGGTTAGAAGAGCTTGAACCAAAGTCCCACCGTTTCAAGCACAAGAGAACTTGCCAAAATGGCGAAGGGCATACATATAGGGGGGTTACTTTGATACAAAAAAGGAAGGTAAAAAAGGAATGGTTGCAAATGTGGTCCTCCAAAAGGAACTTCCTTTAGCTAGACAAGGTGTGGAGTGTGGACTTTCCCTTAGTTCTGAAGGAACGGTACATATAGGGGGGGACAACTTGGACTATCTCCTTCACTTTCTTATCCTTATTGAACTTGCCAAAATGGTGAAGGGCATACATGTACTGATGTACATCACAACCCAATCCCAATGGACAACATTAGACGAGAATTCAGACTTTGGTTCTCACTAGTAGTATTAAAAACAAAGATGGCGGCACTTATTGAACGGTCCTATTCTTAATGGCTAATGCAAAGAGACTGCACCGTTCAGTTTGTCAACTGTGAATTCTTCTCGAGCGCATTTTGATTATTAATTGAAATAATTTGCACATGTACAGTTGTTTGTTGTAAATGTCCTCTGATCATACGGTTATTAATAATCAGGGTTAATTTCTGTTATATCCCTTTGACTTTACACGAAAATTAGTTCTTCTAGTTTCAATTTGAACAATCTTACCCTAATATTCAGTTAGTTTGAATTTTTAAATAGGTCACCAAGTTAACGAGACAGGGAGTATAAACAGTTCAAATCAAATTAATGGGTTTGCAGTGGAACACGAAAAATTAAAATGAACTTTAAGTAGCAATCAACCAAAAAAGGGTTTTATTTTTTTTTCCAATTTTCAAAGGAAATTAAAGTAGAGGAGAGAAAATAAGGTGGTCTTTTCAAGAAAATATTTTTTTTTCGTTTTTCTCTCTTCTACTTTCACATCTATTTTTAAAAATAAAAATATTAAAATCTTTTTTTGTATGTTGACTGCTACTTAAAATAAAATTTTAAAAAAATTCGACTTTTGATATATCTATCATTGTCCGATCAAACTGATTTTTTACGTGAATATAAAAAAATGAATGGTTCATATTATAATAAAAAATTATTGTGAGACACAAAAGGAACGGTGGTGGAAAGCCCAAAACTGCCCCAATAGGAAAAAGCCGAACAGACATGGGGTTGAGACCACCGGACATGACTGGGGTAGGTAATAGAAGTGGTTTTGATAATTGAAAATAATAATTTAAGCAAAAATGAGTTGCTATTTAAATAAATGCCACCCCAAAAGGATTAACTTGGCCCACCGCAAATCCCAAGCCCAATTGAGTGGGCGGCGTTGTGCGCAGTGAACTCAGCTTGGGCTAAGTTCTCCCTCCTCCAGAAAACTTGGGTAGCCCTTGAAGGCCGAACCCATACTCACCTGATTTTGAACAACTATGGACAAGCTCAGAAAAATTGGTCTTTTCGGTCGCGTTCTCTTAATTTTTTAATAGATTCGGGTCAAAATATTTACATCAAATTGTTCATCTCACTCCGCCAAAAAATGCAATTACTGGCGGTTAAAACGTTTACGTCCAAAAAGCAAAAAAAGACAAGTTAGTAGAACAAGACCTAAGATTTGATCTTATATTTGTCTCTGCGTGTTTTGGTTTTTGTTTGGTGGTGTTTTTCGTTGACATCTTGCCAACTCTCCCCTGTCGGTTTTTGACTCTTCTCATCTTTGTTTGGGATTTTCTTTCCTTGCATGGATGTTGTGGAGCAAATGTTCCTTTATCTCGTTGTACTTTGGGTGTTTTGAGTTAATAAATTAATGAAACAGCTATTGGAAGGGATGTAGGAACTAGTCCGAAGTATTGGCAGATCCGGAAATCCTATATTTCCCAATAAAAATCAAGGTTATTTACAACAAATATTTATTAATTGTGTTCTAACGTTAATTGGGTTCTTTTATATGAAGGGACATGAATTAACGACCACGCTGAACATGATGTCCGCGAGCAGTTACACTTCACGTAATTTTATTGATTTTGCATAATAAAGTACCAAAAACACACCCCACCCTAAGAATCTTCCTCATTCACGCTATGGAAAAAGATTATATGGATAAATGGGTCCAAAAAAAAAAAAAAATGAAAACAAGGGGAACAAGTAAGAGTGATGACAGCAATCATGCCACGCATTCCATATATCAAGTTCAAGAGCCTTCACCTAAACCACAGTTTTGATTTCTTTTTTTGGTTGGAAAAATCACGTGTCCAGTGTGAGCTTACGTGCACCTTGACTAATCATTGGAGGACTAAATTTCCCCCCGTATTCTAACAGGAGTCTCGACTAAAGGCGAAACAAAACCTTATGGACTGGCCTCGACATGAAGTCATATATGAGGTTTTGAATATGAGATCTTAGAAGAAACATACCGCATATTTCAAAGTCTTAACCACTATGCCAAACCCTCGGATCTGGGGGGCGTGTTTTCCCGAATGTTGGGCCGATCACCACCGTCTGTGGTCGGTCATGGACGGTTCAGATCACATCTTGTTTAAACAAATCTGAACCATCAATTGCAGAACAGATCTGAGCCGTCCATGGCCTATCACGGACGGCCGTTATTGGCCCAACATGCATGCACACACCCCCGCTTCCGAGGGACTGTAATCTGAGCCGTCCATGGTTAATTACGGACGTCCGTGATTGCCCCAGCATGCATGCTGTCCCTTCAGGACAGCACGCCCCCAACTTCCCCCAAACCCTCAAACTTCACCTGAACAACGATTTGGACAATGTCTTTAGCCCTTAAGTACTTTAGTATTTTTAAAAGAACCCTTTTAAGGTTAGACAGTTGCTTTCATTTTGCTCTTCCCTGGGAAAAACAGCACGGGCGTAGATAACTAGGTGGTTTATATGTTAAACAAACTTGTTCTTTTCACAAAAAAACAAGAGCAATTAATGTACTCATGATTGGGGATTTTGACACCAAATATGTCAACGACTATTGGTACTAGAATAACTTTGACCAATAAGGTTTTTTATTTGTATGTTTTTTTATGCATGGGGTGGAGAGTTATCATGCACCAACTATATCACTTGTGAATGAATTTGATATTTGTCACTAACTCTGATTTCAAAAAAAATTTCCCACTCCTTTTTTAATGCATCAATAGTTGCACAATATGGAGAAAATGTCAAAATACACGCATGATTAATTTTAAGCCTCAATTTGTGGCAGATAAAAAAAAAAAAAGCCTCAATTTTTGTATCTGCCTCAAAAAAAAAAAAATTTGGAGGACAAAGAATCTTGTGTCTCTTATGGAGAAAAACTTTTTTATGAATCAGCCGTGAATGGTGTGTTTGCGCCGAGTAAATCCGGACCGGTGATTCCGAGATCCGACGGCTTATATAATGCGCCGATTCTGTTTTTTTCCCCCTCCGGCATGCTTTTAATAAAGAGAGAGAGAGTGTATTTATCCGAGCCATTGGACCTCGGAATCCACGGCCTGGATTTGCTTGGCGCAAAAACGCCATTCATGGCTGACTTGTGAAAAAGGTTTTCTGTTATGTTAAAATGTTTTAGTCATCTTCTTAGGTGGAATGGGATCAAATTATTGTGTTGCTTAATTTTTTCAGTGTGCTTTTTTTTCAATTAAGCAACCGTTTTGACAAAAGGAATCTGAGAAATAAAAAATTAAGATTAAAAGTTGATTTTTAAATTTTTGCTTTTTCTTTTTCAAGTTTGTTCTAAATATATTTTTTGTTTTATGATTTTTCTCCTTGAGAGAAATACATATTGGAGTAAAAACCTAAACAAATTGTTTACTACATTCGACAAAAATAAACAACCTAAAAAAAAAATTGAAGAGAGTTTAAATCTATCAAACTTAATTTGTTCTTAAATAATTACAAACATATCATATGGCCAGTTGAAACACATATAGCTAGTAACCTGCCAACTTTGATCACAACCCACAAAGAAAATCAATAAAAATGCATAGTAATGACATCCTCTCCATAACAACTTCAATTTATGCCAAGTATAAAAGGAGATTATGATCCAAAGCTTTTCATTGCAATCAAAGCAAAGTTCAAAATTTTTCTCTTTTATCACAACAATCAAATGGCAAATTCAATGACTACATTGTTTGTCTTACTTCAAGTGCTCATTCTTGCATTTGTTCTCAGTCTTGCAAATGGACAGCCGCATGGGTTGAAAATAGGGTTCTATGAAAAAACATGTCCTGACGCTGAGGCTATTGTCAATAAAACAGTTCATCAAGTCATGTCAGTGGCACCTTCTCTTGCTGGCGCTCTACTCAGACTTCACTTCCATGATTGTTTTGTTAGGGTAAGTATGCTCTATTGTAAATTTTTCTCACAGGTTTTGGGTTTCATGAGGTTACAAGTTCCGGGCAACCGGACGGCTACCCTCTCGTGCCTAGCAACTCGGCTAGCCAAGTTGTCACCTGGCCACCACCCCTTGGTGGGGTGGTAAAAACCTAGGAGTGATTGATTCTTAATGTGACCCGCGGTGGTTCTAGAGTACTCTTTTACGTCTATGGGAAAGTTGCTATAGTTGGTCGCCCCCTTCAACATAGCAAAAATTTAAAAACCCCTTCAACAATTAAAATCTAATTAAAGTAATGCTCCACAAAAAAAAAAAAAATTTACACATATAGAAAAGCAAGCTTTTCGCCTTTTGTGTTTTTTTTTGTTTTTTTTATTTTATAAAAAAAGCCAAAAGCAAAAAGTTAATTGATTTGGCCCCTTTTTGTGCTTTTTGCTTTTCACCTCTCAAATTGTAATTGCTTTTTGTATTGCTTTTTGCTTATTATAAAGTTGCTTCTTTAATCCAAATGGTATGACTTTTTGAATCTCAAAAAAGCAAAAAGCTTGCTTTTCTACTTTGGACAAAATAGGCCGAAATATGCAGGGAGAGTTTTCATTGGCAAAAACGTTATTCACACATCATTCTGGTTGTGATTTGTGTAAGTTTTTTTTTTTGGTAAGAATAGTTTTTACCTAATTTCTCTAATTTTGTTGGAAATTTATGCAGGGTTGTGAGGGATCGGTCCTATTAAATTCTCCGACACATCAAGCCGAAAAGGACGCAATCCCGAATAAAACCCTCAGGGGGTTCCAAATCATCGATAAGGTCAAGTCCGCCGTAGAGAAAGAGTGTCCCGGAATTGTTTCATGTGCTGATGTACTAGCCATCGTAGCTAGAGACGTGACAGTCGCGGTAACTATATATCATTATGACTTCAATTTGAAATAGATTTTTCATGGACTAATCGAGTTCAATTTTATGACTTTTATCAGACTATGGGGCCATTCTATCACGTTGAAACTGGACGAAGAGATGGGAGAGTTTCGAATATTACCGAGGCCTTAAATAACCTTATCCCTCCTACAGCAAACATAAGCAGGCTAAAAGCAGGGTTTCTCCAAAAGGGTCTGAGTGTCAAAGACTTGGCCGTGCTATCAGGTAGTTTTTCTGAGGTATCTGGGTCCTGTCGGTCCCAATACAGCTCCGCCCCTGATAATCAACATTCTGTCAAAATAAAATCCGTTTTCTATTTCGGGTATCCTTTCTAGATTGGAATTTTACATGTCTATGTCACTTGTCCAAGTATGAAGCTCCGTTTTGGTGTGACACTTGTGAAGATCACACATCTAATCTTAAAAAAAATTCAGTGGTCTCAAATGGTAAATTCTGTTAGCCTCAATGTGAGAAATCAATTGTAAAAATCAAAACCGAGTGCAAAAAGGGATTCTGTAAACATTTCAGGGGAGCTAAGTGCAATTAACCATTTTATATTCAAGAAGGATATTTACAAATTCAATTTCTTTATGTAGGTGGTCATACAATTGGGATTTCTCATTGTTCCTCCTTCAACAATCGTCTTTACAATTTCACTGGAAAGGGTGACACTGACCCCACATTGGATCCTGAATACATTACAAGGTTGAAGATCGCTTGTAAGCCAGGGGACCAAAATTCAATTGTGGAAATGGACCCAGGTAGTGTCAGAACATTTGATGGGGACTATTTTACAATTGTGGATAAAAGAAGGGGGCTCTTCCAATCAGATACAGCTCTGCTTGATGACAGTGAGACCAAAACTTATGTTGAATTACAAGCAAGTACCCATGGATCGACTTTTTTCAATGACTTTGGTGTGTCAATGGTCAACATGGGCAGGATTGAAGTTCTGACTGGCAACTCTGGTGAAATAAGGAAAGTATGCACTGTGGTTAACTAGTTGATTGACTTGAAGAGACCAAGTCATATATAGCTTTGATTTATGCATTTGTTCTTGTTGTTTCGTTTTGTTTTTTTTTTTTTTTGTTTTTGTTTTTGAACGGCGAAAATGTTGGTTTCTTTTTTTGTTGTTGTTTTGGTTTCTTGCATCTATTTTTCAGTTTAGATCCAAGGTTTGCAAGTGCTTTTGAGTTTTGATTTCGATGTCGAATGGAAAAATTGTACAAGTCCTTTGTTTTAAAAATGAATAAGATCCTGTCCTATTCTGGCTATGTAGATCATTGTTTTTCAGAGAGGCCAAAAATTGTTACAACTCAAATCCGAGGTCAAGTATATTCGCCATCGGCCAACAGGGCCGGCCTTGGGCATAGGCCGACAAGGTGGTCGCTTAAGGCCCCCGGTTTTCGGGCCAAAAAAAGGGCCCCCAAATGCAAAATCATAATAAATATTATTTATGTCGAGAGTTCGATCAATACGCTTCCTAGCTCCGTTGGTTGGGTATGTAGTTTGTCTCCTTATTGACGCGGGTTCAATTCCCACTTTGTCCTGTTTTCGTGCGTTCCGAAGAGCATTATTGTGTGTCTTATGGAACAACTAATATATATACCAACAAATTAGAGGCCCTAATACAATTTTTACTTAGGGCCCCGAAAATCTCAGGGCCAGGCCTGTCGGCCAACCATTCTACCTTTTGGGCAATTGTTTTTCAAATTTTTCTGCATATATTATTAGAAAATGAGAGCAATGAGACTCTTGATAAAGTGGTCTTGTCTTTAGACTTAGGAGTATGCTCCCACTTAAGTTCTCAGGTTTGATTCCATTTGCGAGCAACCTCTTGGGGCTACTGGGGGTTATGCCCGGCCGGTTGTTACCTCCAATGCCCTGGAATTAGTCGAGATGCACGCAAGTTGGCTCGGAGATTCAGTTGTCAAAAAAAAATAATAAATAAAACAATGAGATAGTAGTTTATAAAGATGATATCTGTGCTAGACTAGGTATATATGCTTTCCATGTACTCTAGGGCACACCAAATCCTATTCTTTTCTTTCCCGCAAAAGGCTCAAAATTCCTCTTCCCTCCTTTTCTTCTCTCCCACGCCATATAAATTAACACCTCCCCTAACAATGTGACTCTGTTAATTTATTTCAATCCCAAATTTTTCTCCAAATACTAGCCGGAAAAAATGCGCCCCGACAGCCAAATTCCTGTCTATACCCATAGCAATGATCGGGAACTCGAAGGGCACCACACGACCCGTTTCTACATCCGCCGGGTTCAAAGAAGCCTCACCACTAGGATCTCCAAGCTAATATGTGCCATATTCCTTGCTCTACTGGCTATTGTGGCCATAATTTCCTTCATTCTGTGGCTAAGTTTACGCCCGCACCGGCCCAGGTTCCACATACACGACTTTTCGATCCAAGGCCTGGCTCAACCAACCGGGTTCCAAAATGCCCAAGTAATCTTCAACATAACCGCCCGTAACCCGAACCAGAATATTGGATTCAACTACGATGTGATGCAGGTAATCCTGTACTACCAGGACCAAAACATTGGTGGGACCTCCTTGTTGTTTCCATTTACCCAGGGGCCGAAAAATACTACGGTGCTCTACGGTGTATTGAGTGGGGCAACGCTAACGGTGAACAACCAGCGTTGGATGCAGTTCCAGGCCGATCTTGCACAAGGGGTGGTGGTTTTCCGGCTCGATGTAACGAACACCATCCGATTTAAGATTTCCACGTGGGTTAGTCGGCACCACAAGATGCACGCCAACTGTGAATTTGGGGTTGGCCCGGACGGTTCGATCCTGGCTAGTTACAGGAACAAGAGATGTCCAGTTTATTTTACCTGATCATATGATTGATTGTGTACATTGCGTAGTTTGTGTATTCGTATGTATGGTTTTGCTATTCAATTCGGGTTCCGAATATTTGTTTGGAAATTAAGTCAGTTTCCTAGGACACATAATATTGAAAATGTTGCATCTTCAATCTTCATGTCATCGGTGGGCTATATTGTACAAGTATTCATCATTATTATTTTTTAATAATGGAGAGTGTCCCGACGAATCGGACAAGTTTTTACCAGTGTCTATCCTATTAATAGGCCAGCACTACTACATACCCAAAAAATACACCTAGAAACTACACAAAGAGTTTCCAATTAACAGGCACCCTCACTCTCCTCTAAACTTTAACATGACAATGGATACCCACTTTTTGCGTGACACCCGTTGCTGCGTGTCTTAAAATTGGAAGTGCCCGTTGCTTCGCACTGTATTTGTTTAGAGTCGCCATTTGATTTTAAGAACTAAGAAATCAAATATAGAGATTCTATTAGTTTGGGAGCTAAGGGTACAAAGTGTGAAAAAAGAATGAGAAAGAGACTTCTATTAACCCAGAGCAGTTGAGAGCTTCTCTCTCTAGAAATAGAGAGAGAATGCACTCCCCCACCACAAATTTTTTCAGATCTGGCTTCAATCACTTTGGTTGAATGCCTATTTCAGTTCCACCATCAGTACTCTACAGTCTACATATCCCATTTCATTTTCGTATGAGAAAGGCGTACATCAATAGCAATGGGGTCCAAATGGGTTTATCCAGATGCGTCATGGGGGATCTTTTGAACCCCAGAAACCGAGTGTGAAGATGGAGTTTCTCGACTCAGCCATCAACACAGCAAACTCGAATTGGGGATCTGAGTTTTTAAGGTCAGAAACCGTAAATCGTTTTCACCAAATGGGGTTCTTCCTGGAGGAAGTTCATCCTTAAAGGGGTTTTCTCCTTCGTCCAGCATACCTAATAGATATCCAGTTTGTGGATACTCATTCAACCAAGAAGAACCACATCAAATCAATAGGGGATCTGAGGTGGTCATAGCTCAGAAACCCTCACTTTTCGATTGGCTTTGTCCATATCACGCTTTACCCTGATGGGTTTTGCAGCCCATGAGGTCGGGCACTCCAATTCGACATGGAGTTCTTTCCTTGTTCGAACATCATTTCCCAGGAAAGCTTTACACAGTCACATTTTGAGATCTGAGGTATTTTTCCGAGAATGGGCTTCACCTTTGCAGTTCAGTTCTTCCCCGTAAGGTGTCGATGGTGTCACGGCGGTGCGAGGTAATACCACCATGGGTTTTTGGATTTGATAAGGTGAGTTTATGGTGAAATTGGTTCTTAATTCTTTGATGCGCTTGTTATAGAGTTTTTCTGGGAATACCCAAATCGAAAGCATGAGTTTTTGTTTAATCTATACCACAATATTTCCAGTAGATGTTCTCTTCATGCAATTCTAAAAATTTGGGAAATCTGAGTTCATGTTGAAGATGAATAGTGGTCTGGAGAAGTAGACCCAAGTGGGCCCCACGGTCTGATGCGTCTCACGTGCTGGGTTTGCACAGAGAAAGGGATTTTGAGATTTGTCCCAAACCCCAACTTGCACGCCTATTTTGTTCAATATATTGTAGCTTGGCGCGCAGCAGTGTATACAGTCCAACTTTAATCCAAGTCAATCGGTGGCAGCTACTACCTTTTTGCACGTAGAAGGAAACATGGGGTACAGTGTAGCTGTTCTCCTTCAAAAAATGGCAGTGTGCCCATTTCAAAGTCTGAAAATTTTGATTTTAACACATATTTCCCTATTCCAGCGGATTGTGCTGGATTTCCTATTTCCCACCCCAGCGGGTTGTGCCGGGGAGTACCCTATTTTTTCTTTTCTTTCTTTATTTTGTTTTGTCCTCCCAGGGGTATGCCCCTTGTAGGCTGTACATTTGCTTAACCCCTTTTAATTTCACGCTAAATTACCCCCCCCAAAAAAAGAGACTTCTATTGCTTCTCTCTCTACTTTATACATTAACCACAGGAATTCTTTGTTAGTTGGGAAGACTCGTAAGAATTTGAATTTGAATTTGAATTTGGATGAGGGAGAAACTTTCGCTTCAACAACCTCTGTTATGCAAGAGAGAGTTAGTAGCGACAGTCGCAAAAGGATTTCAGCGTTAATTAAGCAAGTTCGTACCAATATGAAGCCGAGTGCTTTATGGAGTGAAAAATTCTATGGAAGGGAGAGCTATAATACAAAGAAATATTTAGAATTGGGAGGAGTTGAAGTTTCTGAACAGGAAATTAAAGCTCTTGTTGATTTAGAGGAAGATGCCTCCATTTCTGTGGAGTTTTGATTTGGTTCCTCGTTGTTTGTGGTTTGGAGGTCTCAACGTTTTTTAGTTTAGCTTCTCTGGCTGGTTGGGTTCTGGTGCTTTGGGTTTTTGCTTTTTTCTCGGCTGGTTATAGGGGTGGAGCTCCTAGGGCGTCTACTTTTCTTGCTGCGGTTTTCCTAGGGTAGTTTTGTGGTCTTCTCTGTAGTGTTTTTGGATCAGGAGTTTTGGTCGTAATGGGTGTGTTTCTTTTCAGTTTTTTGGTTATTTTTACCATCCATGTTATGCCTTGCTATTTTTTCTCTTTTGGGTTTCAGTGTCGAACCCCTTTTGTTTGAATTATGCCTTGAATTTAGACATTTGAAGAGGCACAGAAGTTCGTGGCGAACAGATTTCAGTTTTTGGGACTGTATTGAAGTTGCAGATATTGTAGTTCGGGCGGGATTTAAGTCCGTCCGGACAGTCCTGTCCTACTTCCGTACGGAATGCGCTGGGCTAAGCATTTTTGTAGGGTTTCTAAGTTTTCCATTTGATAAAATCAACATTTGATAAAATCAAGTGGGTGATTTTATCAAATGAAGTGAAGGGGTGCTAAAATCACCCCTTGATTTTAGCACAATCACGTAGCACCCCTTCACTTCATTTGATAAAATCACCCACCTGATTTTATCAAATGTTGATTTTATCAAATGGAAAACTCAGTCTTAACCTAATATTCTGTATTTTCTTATAAATAAAAGCCTTGCGGCCTCCTAGGGCTTTGGACTTCTTGAGAGAATCCTCAAAGGAGCCCCCATGGGGCTCCCAGTAGTGTGTTAGGGTTTCTTAGCTGTTCCATTAATGGTCTTTATTATTGAGATTAGATATTAGGGTTATTGGGTGTCTCTTTCGAGTGTGTGAGATTTTTGTCCCTAGATATCTGTTGAGTGCTTCAAATCGAGTTACGGGTATAGCCGGCTCGTTGTATTCTACCCATTATAGTGAATCCTCTTGCCCTTTTCCTCGTGAACGTACCTCTAAAGCTTTGTGCTTGGGGGGGGGGGACCACGTAAATCGCGTGCCTCGTGTTTCTCTATTGGTTTGGTTATATTCTCTATTTCGTGTTTGTCACAACACTTTTAATCTTTGTAATGTGTTTTTAAAGATTAAAAAAATTTGCTTAGCAAAAAAAAAAAAAGAAAAAAAGAGGTATAAAGTGGAAAGGTGTTAGGTACCCTTCTTTGTCCAACCAAATGGTTGGCGTCTACTTCTTTGAAGGATGGGCATTTGGTTGTTTATCTTTAATTGATACATGAACATGTAATGTAAATCTCTTTAAATGACCAAAGCGATAAAACATAACGGGATAGGGGAAGGACATGTGTATAATGTTGCGGTCGTACTATTGAGGAGTAGGATACACGCTTTGTATTGCACCAGGAAATTCTAGAAAACTGAACGCGAAAATAAAAGGGAAAGAAAGTGGGATTAAAGTCATTAAACCAACAGTCTAGGGGACAGTGATGCCATACCACCTTGAGCCTCTCAGCTAGAAGATTAGATTTAAACTTTGGCTGGTGCTTGATTTGATTCCTACAAAACCTCGGCTAGAAAATCCCGCTTTTTGGTGAATATTCTTATGCGCGCAATGCTACCACAACCGTCACTTTGTTAGACTTAACAAGCTTTCCAACGGTTCAAACCACACGCGAATCGGAGTTCGGTAGTGCCCGGAATGAGCTCGCAAAGTTTGGTCTCCTGTGCTGTCTAGAAGTTTCGGCAGAGAAATCAATGTGTCGGCCTCCAAATCAACTCTAAGCGAGTCAAGAAGCTTCTGCAAGTGTTGGGTTTCGTTCCAACTCTTCCCATCTTGTAACCCAACTTCTTGTGCACGATTGTAACACTATAAAGAAGAGTTCTTATGGAGAATTAACTCTATTTTCGAAATTACACGAAAGAGTTCAATGCTGTTCATCAATTTTTTGTGCCTTTAATCTATAAGGGTTGTGCAAATCAAGCAACCGAGGTATCGAAGTGGAATTTTCACATGGTCTCTTGACTGGTCTTATCGTATTTACTTATTTCTATTGGTACTTACTCCTCCTCCTCATATCTGTTCGTGTTTTCTGTTTCTAGTTGGAATATTGGCCGGCATATTTTTGTGTCGGCCAGTTAATCAATTTGCAAATTGTTGATTTTGTTGGTTGACATATCTGTTTAGTGGTTGGCAGATCATTTGCATACAACGTAGTTAATTTTATTTTTATTTAATATTTTGCACTACATGATCCCTTGTCCCTACCCCGTGTGTGTTTTATATCTTGTCATCAGTCATATCTGTTTAATGACTAATTAATTAATTTATTTGCAAAGTTTTTAAAAATAGTTTAACAACTTTATGTTGAGTGAGTACGGGCTAGCCTTTGTGGCTAGGCGGAGAGGGGTGCCTTACACCTTCCCCTCACTGTACTATTGGTTCCCGAATCCAAAATTTCTATTTGTTTGCTTGGTTTCCCAAAACCAAGTGGCAACTCTTTCAAACTCACAAGGTTTGCTGCAACGAGCACCTTAATTCTATCTAAAGAAACGCCATTGGCCATCCTATGTACGTAGTGAAAACTCTCTTTGAGGTCAAACTCAATTGGGGTATCTACAGTATTGCTTTAAATGTCGCTAGCTTGAGCTAAGTGGCACTGGACTCGAAATTAAAAACAACACTTTGAGATACCTTTCCACACCTAATACATACACTCAACGTACAACTCAATACAAGGAAAATACATATACATGTGTATTTAGTCATTAACGTGCCAAGCAAAGGGAGCTCGGCCGACGGAACTTACAACAAAGTTGTGAATCATAAACATGGTTGTAATTGTACCAGGCTAGTTGAAACAATCATTTTTTTTTGTTTTTGTTTTCAATCAACCTTTTGGTTGATCCCTACTTTCTCTCGACGTGATGTACGTATTGTCAAGTTTCTTCAATAAGCTTTTTGTCTTTTCATAACAAATTATCTCAGACTTGAGATCTAGTGTTGATTTAGCTATCAACTCTCTTGATGAAAGACTCTTAGATGAACCCTAGTCTTCGCCTCCCTTCTCTGGCCTCCTGTCATCCATCTTCTTCCCTCCCATTCCCGATTACTTCTCTCGGCCAAAACCCTCCACCCTCACTCTCATTCTCTCTCCACCGTTACCCACACTCTCACCTCCTTAACCCGACCTCCCCATCTCTCTCTCTCATCTATCACATTCCAAGCTCCTCTCTCTCTCGGCTTCTCACCATTACTTCCACAAACCTCTAAACCCTCTCAAATTTGAGCCCTAGCCACGTTTCCTCTTCAATTTCATCCAAGAGGAGTTCGAAATCTGAGGGCTTTTGCTGCAATCTTCAAGGGTTTTCTCCTGTGTCTATGAGCCTTCATTGTTCATTGTTCAGTGTCGTTGCTTTGTTCAGTGCCGTTGCGGGTTTCATTTCTAGCAGCTTGTCCCTGCATTGTTCAAGGTAATTCTTCCCTTGTCATTTGTGCTTGGTTCTTGGGCTGTTGTCTGTCTTTCTCTGGTTGTCGAGTTTCGGTAATGATTTGAGTATGGATGGGGATGGGACAGATTCTTACACTCTCTTCGTCGACAATCTCCCTAAGGACGTTGGTTTTCTCTGGTTTAGGAAAATTTTCAACAAATTTGGGGTTGTTATAGATGCTTTTATTCCTTCTAAACGTAGCAAAGTATCAAACAGGAGATTTGGTTTTATTCGGTATAATTGTGCTACTTCAGCGGATGTGGCTATCTCTAGAGCTAATGGTTTTTGGATTGAAGATCGTAAACTTTTTGTGAAATTTGCTGCTTTCAAGAACCGTAGTAAATTGCGTATTCAGAATAAGGCAGGTCATTATGTTCCTTTCAATTATGGGGTTTCTAGCAGAAAAGGTGTTGATAGGTTTGTTCACTGCATTGAGGAAGGAAATCCTAGTAAGCAAGTTTCTTATGCTGATGTGGTGAAAGGATCTAAAGTGTCTGATTCTAAGGTTACTTTATTAGCCAAGGATGATTTCATAGCGGATAATGACGAATGGCTCTCGCGTTGCATTGTTGCTAAATTACCTTCTCCTAGATCTATTGAATCTATCAAAGATTGCTTCATTAGTGAAGGTGTATTAGATATTCATATACGTTCATTGGGAGGTAACTTTGTGGTGCTCACTTTTCCCACTTTGTCAGATATGAAGTCTATGATTGAGTGCACTGAAATTCACTGGTTGGGGAATTTCTTTGAGGAATTTAGAGAGTGGAGTCCTGATTTTGTTGTTGAATCCAGTCACAATGTGTGGATTAATTGCTATGGGGTTCCTTTGCATTTGTGGAATTCAGATACTTTCTTTTCCATTGACATAATTTGGGGGGAATCGATTACTCTTGATGATGCAACTTCAAAATAAGTTAACTTTCTCTTCAGGTAAAGTGCAGATCTCTACCAAGTCCTTCGATTTTATCAATCAAGTGATCAACTTGGAGGCAAATGGTAGGGTGTATCCGATCAGGGTAATGGAAGAGCAAGTTGTGATTAACAACTTGATGAGGGAAGGAAACAGGTGTTTATGCAAAGGTAATGTTAGCCTCAACTTGGATAAGAAGGAAGATGATTAGTTTGATGGTAATAAAGGGGATAATCTTAAGGATGTTGAAGTGGCCGAAGCAAAGGACCTTCTTGTTGAGCCGGTAACTTTGAGAGAGGATTTAGAGAATGCGGAATCTAACGACTTGTTTTTTGTGGGGGATGATGGGAACCACAATGAGGAGGAAGTGGTGGAACCCAACCTTACTGAACATGGGATTGATGCTTCTCGTGTGGATGAAGTCCAACACTCACAAGTTCCTATGAATGTCTACCCTTTGGAAAATGGAACAAAGGAGGTTTCCAATGATACCAATTCAGTTGAGGCGAGTTTTGACGGGGATCTAGGTTCGGGTGATCCTCTTATTAAGTTTGTGGATCTCATGCGCGACAAAAAGAAACACCATAAGTGTAAAGGTAAACGTAGGAAACCATTATGGACTAAAAATCCTTTGAAAGATGCTATGTTCCCTAGAGCGAATAGCCGGGATCAGAAAGAGAATAATCCAAGAAGATTGACGTTGGGCGCAAAGAAAGGATACATCGAGGAGCCCTCTCATAAGTCTAAGGAGGAAGTTAGTGGAATGGAGAGAAGGTTGGAAGTTGAATCTTTACCATCATCAAACTCTGTAAGAATGCAGGAGGAGGTTTGTAGCGATTCTCGCAACAGGAATTCAAAGTTAATCAAGCAAACTCGTAAGAGTATGGAGGTGAGTTCTATGTGTGGTGTTAAATTCTTTGGAAGGAAGAGCTACAACATTAAGAAATATTTAGAGTTGTACGGAGTTGATATTTCTGAACAAGAAATTATTGCGCTTGAGGAGTTGGAGGACGAGGAATCCTGTTCAGTGGAGTTCTAATCTTGTTTTCGATGTATGTGGTTGCTTTATGGTGAGGTTCCCGTTTTGTCGGCTTGTGGTTTGGAGGTTTTGGTGTTTTGGGGGTTTTAGCTTCTCGGTTGGGTTTTAGGTGTTTTGTGGCTTGTGCTTGGGGAGTTGTGTTTCTTGTTGTGCTGTTGTTTTTGGGGTAGCTTTTTGGCCTTTCAGGAGTTTCGGTCTTCTTGGTTTTTTCTTCTTTTTTGGTGTTTTGGCTGGTATCTTGCCATCCGTGGTGTTCCTTTGTTTTTCCCCCTTTTGGGTCTTTGGCATTTTTAGTCTCGGATCCTTTTAATCTTTGTAATTTGTTTTCAAAGATTAATAAATTCTTCGCTTAGCAAAAAAAACTCTCTTTATAAAAGAGAGAATATTAGTTTACGGACTCCCGACGAAAGAGAGAAGAGAAGTTGCATTCCTTAAACTCATCAAACTTTCCAGCTAGATCACGGGCACTAGCGCAAAAAAGCAAATCAAAATTGGAAAATGAAGATAAGTGCTCAAGTATATGTAAAAGTGAATTGATACTTTGAGGTCAAGCGCATTGGCTTTGTCTGCGTACGTAGAAAAGAATCAGAGTAACGTTTAGAGTTTAGACCATACCCTCATTTCTTAGCGAGAAAGATACATATTCGGTCAAAATTATCATTATTTTTTTCCATTGGCTTTTTCTCTCTCTTTTTTCCCCGCACTCTTATGTTTTACAATTTACCATAAAATTATAATTTTTTTTAAAAACCAGGATTACAGTACATCAATAATAATTAATTTCTTAAATCACGTCTAATGCAATTGTTAAATTTCTTCTTTCCAACAGCAACAGTAATCATGCCTTGGGCCTTGAGGTATAACTTTCGCAGACCCCATCTTTTTTTTTTTGCGTTCGTTTAGCCTTGGCTTCTCTCTCACTACTAACCAGCAAGTTAAAATAGAGTTATTTTTTGGGACAGTGCATAAGGAGCTTTGCTTCGGTTTTAATTGAACTCCCAGCGAGTAGGAGGTGAGATTGAGCTCCAAGGAATTAGAGTCAAGGTAGCAAGCTGGGTGGCACACCTGAGTTATAAAAAAAACGGAGTTATTTTTCCATTGTGTGTTCATACCAGTGGACCATAGAGCTTTACTAAGTACGACGACAAGTGCGTGTTCATACTAAACATATCAAAAGAAGAAATCATCTGTATCATATAATTCAATATGGGAGCTGCTTCTCCTGTCAATCAAAGTACATAAACAGTAGCCCAGAAATTAATGGACAAAACTGGAACTTTAACTCAAATAGATGCATGATCTCTACGTACTTATCTTGATAAAAATGGATTTTGTCCAACATGACGAAGATTTATACTTCAAACAAAGCCAATTAGTAATTGCGTTATAGATAATATTTCGGTCAATATGATTTTTAGAAGGATTTGGTTGCTGATCTTAAATTTTATTCTTTCTTTGGCATTTTTTTTAATTTGATGTTGGTGGTTTCCTGAGGTTGTTTCTGAGGTTTGGTTGGGGCTTTGCTGGGTCTCTACAGATTGTGGTTTAAACTTTAAAATGGTTTTGCAGCTTTTGCTGTTGCTTTTGTTGGCATCTTGCCAACTTGCCCCGTCGGATTTTTGATTTCTTGATCTTTGAGAGGAGTCTGTGTTCTCTCCTTGCTTTTATGTTGTTTGGCTTATGATAAGCTTAGTTGTACTTTGTGTTATCGAGTTAATTAACACATATTTTTTTCGCGATAAAAGCAATATGATTTTTGGTACGATTCATGGTTTGTCATAGATTCAAAATGTGATTCAAAATGTGAGATGGATTGGCTGTGATCCAGAAACAACGAAAATTTAAATTTTGTCACTCTAATCCAAAAATTTAGGAGAAATGTTTTGATAAATATAGTGATGCGCGTTTTTGAGTTTTGATGGAGGAAAAGTTTTGGGTTAATTTACCCACCCCTGGTTTGCCCCAATGGTAAGGGCGGACCAGCGCCTGCAACGTGGCAGAGTTCGATTCTCCTTGGAGGCACTTAGGATTTAAGTGGGGGCCCGTGACGTACAGTAGGTTACTGTGCTAGTTGTTCCGTAGATTTAAATTGCATAGGTGGGTCTAATGTGGCCTTGCCATGGTTCCTACATTAAAAAAAGAAAAGAAAAAAGTTTGGGTTAATTTGGGTGGTACCGTCAAACGTACGTGGAAGTCATGACTCAAGGCCCATGGGTGAGGTGTGTGCATGAATAGATTAACTAGTTGTTTGTCACTTATTAAGTC